>JAUKWF010000749.1:0-10590 GCA_032356525.1 Eutonina indicans
CATTCAATAGAGTTTTTAATGACACTTTCAAAAATATATATTTTATTTTTCGTAAAATAATCTTTCTTGATATTTTTGAAATAATACCATGAAAAGTTGACATCAGTTTTATAATGATCAATAAAAACATTTTACAAAGACAATCATTTTATTTTAAATAGTGATTGAAAAAGTCGTAAAGAACAAAACTAAACACACAGCATGTCCCCCGTTTCTCTTTGAGACATTTTTAAATAAAATGGAGTGTAAGAATTTCGTTGGGGATGGCAAAAAAAAATGTTTTTTACCCAGTAAGAAAAAAGGAGCCAAGTAAGTCTGGAATAGCGTTGGCCGTTCTGTATCATATTGTAATGCAATAACATTATTTTCAAACCTTTCCTGTATAAGCTGTCGTACTACGAGTGCGGATCCAGTAAAAAAATGAGGGTTATCAAATCAAAAAATTATTGAAATTAACAAGGAAACAAGGAAACAAGGAAAATTATCAAAATAATGAAATTTGTGACTATATCACCAGAAATAAATTATAGAAGTATTTTTTTGAAATTCTGAACATTCCGAGCTGCAAACCGGCTAACCTCTTGATCCGCCCAGGAGTTTTTAGTAAGTTAAAGCTCCTTCCTAAAACCACTACTATACGTTAGTAATATATTTCTTTTTATTTCTTAAATTCTTGAAATTGCCGGACAAACGACATTTGACAGAATCGAAATCCCCGTTTATGACAAAATGATTTCATGATGCTTAGAAAAATTTCGTGTGCCTCTCAAAATTTATTTCTACAGTACTGGCAACCGAAAAAAAGCAAATTTGTCCAGGCATATTTTCTATTTTCATTACGCTGTCCTTTAAATGTTTTCACAAGCGTAGTCCTAATAGGATTTATCACTGATCTTTGAAAAAATTACATTTAGTAAGACCAGATAGAGTTAACAACGAAATCAACAACAGGAATCGCTTATTTTATCTGACTCAATTACCTGTGCAAACACAGTATTTCCACAACTAAGATAAACTAGCACTATTTCGCATAGGGACACCCCTAACTAGGTAAACTAAGCAAATATATATTTTACAAATTCATTCTTTTCATGTGAAAGAAAAACAAGTTACAAACTTACATAAGAAAATACCATGATAAAGTCTCATCTTTTCAAGCAATGACCAATAAATAACATCTCAAAAAGAGGAACATAAATATTGTATTGTACCATACAGGGTTTAGTAAAAAAAATTGATGTGGAAAAGAAAGAATCCTTTGTTTAGACTGTAATATTATTTTTTGATAAACCGTGTACAAGGAAATACTGAATTACTGAAGTATATTGCAATATAGAAATAATTTATTTCAATCACTCCTACAATAACATACATTTTTCATATTCTGATCGACAAAACGTATAACATTTGTATTGTCCTTCTTCTTCTCCTTCATTGACGCCGATGTTCTCACATTTAGATGCGTAGTATGTTACCATTAATGATGCTCCTAGAATTTATGATCGAATAGTAGAATATTAATATACATACAAATTTTGTAATAATGTTTGACTATTAAAATATTAAAGTGTAATTTAGTATTCAGTGCTTCCATCTACTCTTTACATAAAAGTCTGAAATAATTAATTTTAGTCAAACTAAGCTCTTTTATTAAAAAGGTATTTTATTGCTTATGGCTACATTAGAAAAATTTTTGCATAGAAATATACAATATTTTGCTGTCATGGAAAAATTTGAGGAACTTATTTCAAAAACTGATTTTGATAATTTTGACACGGGTGAGCATAATATTATTGATAAAACACGATAACCCAACGTTTACATTGTGTAAAGACAGCCAGAATCTTATCAATAAATGAGTAGAGTGTATAATGTACAACGCATAAATTAGCTTTTAATGACATTGGATAAATGATGTGTAAATTGTATGTATAAATCACAATAAATTATTTACATTTTTTATAAAATAACTTAATTACTTTAAACAGACCTATATTTAATTCAGTAATAAAAATGAAAAACATTTTTAAGTTAACAATAAATGTTACTAACAACTTTCAACATTTTATCTTAGACACGGTGTATTATAATATAATGCTCACTGTTCATTTGAATTTGAAAAGACAAAACAATCTTAGTCTTTGTAATAAAATCAGATTTAACAATGAAAGTATAGTTCCCCGTAAAACATTGAATCATAAAATATTATAAGAGGTTTGCGTTCATTTTCTAATTTTTTTATATACCCTGTATATCATCACCTAAGTAGTAATTGCTTAAGACACAACAAAACAGAAAAAAATTTAATAAATTGTAGGTACAATCATAATATAAATCTATAAAATCAAATAATAAATTGAATAAATTGTGAACGGTACGGTAAAATCTTTATATTTGTTTCTGATATTAACAACATATTGAAACACCTAGGATAAAGATTTATTATAAACCAAATAAAATTAATTTCTACCTTTTCTACAGAAGATTTGACAATATTGTAGTTCATTGATACAGAATCTTTCTCCAAAAGCTGACTGTAATTCAAAAACAGTAACCAAGAAAATTGCAAAGAAAATTGTCTTGTTCATCATGACGATACGTTGCTAGATTTCTTTTCTAAGATCCTTCTTTACCGACTGATTTTGTTGTTGTTCTGATTTGACGAAAAGAATGATTTGTTATATACGTCGCGCTTTACAAAGATTAAAATAAATATTATATTGTTGTATAAAATAAAAAAAATAAACATTATGCTTTGATCGTGTTTAATTGACAAAACAAAATCGATTTTGTTTACATATTCTGGTTTATAACCAGTTATACATAGATCTTTACGTCTATTTAACATGATTTTTGTAACTAGATGAGGTAAATGAATATATAACAAACAGAGAACATAATTTTATATACATAATTAGTTTTACTCAATGTAGATTATTTTTTTTTGCCGAAATTAACATGCATTTAGTGGCAATCTGAACCTTTCGTGTGTTGGAAACTTTATACGAGAAAACTAAAAGTGTGATTTGAAAATAGTGTACCCACATGTGCTATCTATAATGTTTCCTTGACGACGGAAAACTCGTCAAATACCGTAGATTGAAATTTAACAAACAGCCATGGAAATATAAAATACAAAAGGCATCGACTATGAATGATTTTTTGATGACGAAAAACTTGCATTATTTTAAGTTAATCAATTCAGTAAGTTTAGAATGTTGTTTTGACGATGAGAAATGAATATCCATTTAGTGCGGGCATCTTTTTGAACCTTTGGTTTGTTGAAAACAACAAAGTATAGGGTGTATCAAAAAAATAGAAGTAGACGTATATGGTTGGTTTTTTTATTCAAAATTATAATTTTATCTATTCAACCACTATTTATATTTTAAACAAAAACAAATTACATATTCAACCAAAATCTTTACATATTCAAACCAAGTATTAATATATTCATCCAAACTTTTAAAATATTCAACCAACTTTTTACGATTCAACCAACTTTACACTTGTCAAGAAAACTTGCTTTAAAAATCTTGAATTTTTGAGACTCCCGTTACATTCATTTTTACATTATTTACATTTTTTTTTCAATCTCGCAATAAATATTCGTATATGCTGATTGAGTCTTATTACCAGTTTATAGCTTTTAGCCAAATGGGTTCAAACAGTAGCATAAACATAACAACAATCGAAAGAAATGGTAACAAGTCAATACTATAAAGAAATGTAAAATAGTATAAACATAAAACATTATTGCTTTTTCCTTAAAGATATGTGAAATATTTTCAAATAGTGCATGCTTAATAATCAAAAAAGCTCAATAATTCGTTCACCCAATCAAAAGATATCAAGAATTATTTTTCAGTACCAAATATTACCTAAATCGTGATGTTATCAACGAAATTCCCAAATGTTTTTATGTTACGTGGTGGTTTTCATGACAAAGAACCTTTGTGCAAAGTTTCATTAAATCCGTTAACCAAATCATACTGTCTTTATATTACAAAGAATTATAACCGTCCTTATCTAAAACCCGTACGGGGAAATATTTAAAAACAAAAGTTTTGTTGAAAATATTAAGTAATTTATGAAATATTTATTCCTCGTTGGAATAAAAAAATCAAGATTATCCAATGATATACAGAGTATCCGGAAAAAAGTATCGACTTTTATTGCTCTTTTTAGTAGACTTTAATAAAAGTGAGTGTACGTTGGACAATTAATTCAAAATACATTGATTCATTTGTTTTGCCATTAACAATCATAAACCGAACTAATTGCTTGCATAACACAAAGAGAAGTTTTTATGTATTTTTATTACAATCGTGTGCTGCAACAATTAAAAAATTTACTAAAAAGAGCGATAACAGTCGATACTTTTTTCCGGATACCCTGTATGTTTTATGATACGAAAAAAAGTTTAAAAAAAAACATGCTCACCTTTTTTAAATTACTGTTTAATTCCCCAAAGGTGTCTTTTTATAGAATCTTTAGAAATACACTCTTTTTCCAAGTTTTATTTTGATTTGTGAATTAGTGATGGAAAATTGAACAATGGCGTCATTAACCATATTCTTTTTCCTTAATAAATTTGTTCCCTATATGCAAGTTAGTTTGCCCACGGGAAAAAATGCATTAATTCATAATCTGTCACAGCCAACCAAATCATGGGCAGATTTTACATTTGTGCACATCTCCGCCGACCTCGTTACCTATCCCTGTATATTAAATTTATTGTATAAATATTTGGAATTTTTACTTATATTTTAGTTTACGTTTTTAAGATGAAAAATAGCACGTTTTTGGTTTAGAAATTAATAAGTTTGTTCTTTAAATGTTTTTTTAGTATTTCTGCGCTTGTCTTTTTCAGTCCTCTACCGTCAAGAAAGTATTAGAGCACGTTTTTTTTGTGTATACATTCATTGCGTTGTTTTAAAATTCTAACTAAAGCACGTGTGTATTATTTGTACATCCTTAGGTCGCCTCCATTAATCTTTACCGATGTTTATACTTCCATGCGTTACGAATATTAGCACGTTGTTTTATATATATACATCCTTCTGTTTATTTCATTAATGGTTGTCAATGTTTAGTCAGCGGTGTGCTATGAGTTGTGTACCGTCAAAGAAATAAGGTAATAACATGTTTTTTTGCCGTTTAGTTGCATGACTTATTCATGGCGTTTAGTGTGTTTTATGGTCGATCGATGAAAAATAATCGAAAGGAGCAAATAACATCCAGATAACGTTTTACAAACTGAAAGTAAAAGTAAATATTTCTTTGATTCGAATACAATTTTTAACACACAATTATGCCCACCAGCAGGTTATCTCTTTTCATGCGGCCCGAATTACATTTTTTTTAACGAAATTTTCAACAACAAAATAATTATTACTTCAATAATAAGTATTTATGCTAACTGTCAAGTTTTTGCTTAAAAAGTAGATGATTTATATGCATAATCGAGAAGTTGCGAGTACAATTCAGAAATAATTGTACGAGAAAGTTCTCAAATGTTGAGTTAATTTTGACGAGGATTTAGCCGAGTGAATTGTACTAGTAACTTCTCTATTATGCGTTAATAACGAGGTTTCTTGCAGATAAAGAAACATACAACAACAACAACTTTGTTATGATCCTTCAAGACTTTTCAAACATCATTTACGCTACAATTGACGTCATTTTCAATGTTTTGATTTTATTCGAATCATCTAAATCGAATGTTATAAAAACATTGGGAGGAAATGCTGGATTTTGATTAGTTTATTTATTTTCTAAATTGTACTGTTTCTGGTACAATTAAGAAATGATTGGTACTAGGGCAATTCCCACCCGGACAATTCCCACCCAGTCAATTCCTACCCGGACAATTCCTACCCGGTCAATTCCCAACCGAACAATTCCCACCCAGAAAATTCCCACCCGGTCAATTCTCACCCGGAACAATTCCCACCCGGGCAATTCCCACCCACTGATTTGAAAAATCACTAATATTTGTTAACTTTTTTGATAATTTGTTGTCGGTACCGAAGAAATGTTCCACGTCATCCACCTATGTTTGAGACTGAGCTATGGAACATGATGTACCACGGCACAGACGACTGGATTTAATAAAATTGCCAAAAATCTCAACTCCTCAAAGAAGCGGGAAAACCGGTTGAAATAAAATACTGAGGAAACCGGATTAAATAAAATAGAGAGGCATGATTTAATTAAATAAAAAAATATTGTTGTCAATTTTTACTTAAACTTGAACCTTTTCATTGACACCAGTTTTTCTGAGTTTTTATTACCATAAATAACGTTTTTTCCATTATATTTTCGAACCCGGTTTTCGACGAATCCGATTTTTCAATGATTTTTATTGAATCCGTTTTTTTTGTTACGTCATTGAATGTGGTTTACCGTTATTTTGTTGAATCCTTTTTTTTACATTGAATCCTGTTAAAAACTCATTGAGTTGTTGAGAAAAAAACGGCAATATTAAACCGGATAAAAAAATCGATGGGGGGCAATTTTCCGGGGGTCAATGAAATTATTATGTAAAAAATGTAGCACATGTTTTAATGTATGTTCCCATGACTGTTTATTGATGTTTGATTAGGTTGATAAGCCATAAGCCTATCCCAGTAGGCACGGCGATATTGCTGCAACGTTGCATTCACGTTGCAATCAGGTCGCGACGTTGCGCAACATAAATGTTATGTTATAGCAACATCGCAATTCTAACAGTTGCGATGACGATGTTGCTGCAACGTTGTAGCGGTGTTACGAAAAAAACTGTTATTTTCCCCAACGTTACAGCAATGTTACAAAAATAACCGTTATTTCCACAACGTTGCAGCGATGTTATAAAATAACCGTTATCAAAAAGATGTTTGTACAACGTTGCAGCAATGTTACTAAACGAACATACACGGGCGGAAATGGGTGATTTTGGAAGTCATTGCAGTGAAAAATCATGCTGTGTTTATGTGGTATGTGTGTGGATGTCATGACTTTTATGTAGAAATTTAGGTTTCTCAATTGTTATATAAGTATTTGTCTCTTACTTTTTTATTAACGTGTATGATCTATACCTATCTTCTGTAATTTCTAGTGTTTTTCAGTAGTCAGTTTTATACCTGAATCTGTAAAAAAAGACACATCACAAATCCTGTATAAATTAAACAATCTACCAAAGAGAGCAATAACAGTCGATACTTTTTTTCCGGATACTTTGTATACGAAAAATGTGAGTATTTTGTAATGTTCCTATTTTGTTGACCTGGAAAATGCTTTGCCCTTTTTAAAAAACTGATTGTTGTTAAAAAATTGAAATCCAAAATGTTATTTAGACTGAGATTGGTGTAGGCTTGAAGGTAGGTCAGTTGGTGATTTTGATTTTGTAATGTAAGTTAAAACTTTGAGCTTAAATTGTTCCATTCTGTTAATTTGTTAGATTGATATTTTGTCATTATTCAAATGCATACGTCAGATGTGACATCTTGGAAGATGTTGCTCGATTGTTAGCGGCAGTATATTCCATTCAAAGTTTGATTATAAAACAATATTTTTAGTATTTTAGCCAAATTTTAATAAGTTAGTTTTGTATATTTTAGTAAAACTTTTGTATAACTGACCCTACAAAATTTGAGATTTTAAAATGCTATAAATACAGGCAGCTTTGTAGAATTCAAAAATTATTTTTTCTTTATGATACACCCTCAATCCATCACATTTGGATAATGTTTTTGAAAGCAAAAAACTATCCATTTTTCACAATCGCGAAAAACGACGTCCCTTTGTAAAATAACATTGTAACAACGTTGCTATAACGTTATCGCAACGTTGCATAACAGTTATTTCAGAGACGTTGCTGCAACGTTGCGAAAAAAACCGTTTGGGACATTTTCATTCATAACATCCGTGCGACATTTTTGTAACATCACCGTACAACGTTGCTGCAACATCTTTTGCCCGCTGGTATGGCCAATAAAATCTGTTTGAGTAAGGTCCCTAATATCTTGCCGTAGCGCATGCTATGCCATGCCTGTTTGTTGATGTTTAATCTACTGTGTGTGTTAAGTATTGTGTCGGCAAGGAGAATATATAGAACATGTTTTGCTATATGAAATTAACATCAATAATTAAAATTTTTTACTTGAAGAAATTGAATAATAAATAAGCTCTATTAGTTGTTTGATTGGTGTTTGGACATTTAAACAACATTATTGTACACGCCTGGCCTGGGAATATAGATTAGGTGTTTTTGCATAGGTTATTTATTGTATTCGTGTTCTCTCCTTTGAAACAAAATAGATGTCGGACTTATAACACGTCGGAATAAAAATTTCCTGAAATTTCAATCCAGGGCGGTGATTTTCTGATTTCTTGAGATCTATACGTTACATATAATTGTATATAGACTTGACATTTTTCACCCTATAATATTTTGTGTTGTGAATCGGGTCGTTTTTTTCATTTTCTAAGCCTATTTATTTATCCAGCGAATGCTTTGTTTTAACAATTTGGTTTTAAAACTTTAATATGTTTAAAATATAATTCAGTCATATTTTTATGTTTTTATCGAAAAGTATTGTTTTGTTATCATAACAAAAATAATTGTCTGTCCGACATGAAAACAGTTGCATGGGCTCTCCAACTTTAACCGCTAATTGAGATGAACTTGAAACTTTTCTTTGTTTGTTTATTTTTAAATAGAAAATGAAAGAAAACCCAAAATCCGGGGGTACCACCAAACCATCTTCCCATTTAGCTCATTAGCAATATTTGTATACGAAAATAGATATAAGCTTGTTGAGCGCAGCACAACAACAAAATAAATCGGAAAAGAATCATCTCAGAAAGTAAATCGAACCACCTCTCGTCACAATGAACAAGACAGTTTTCTTGGCACTTTTCTTGGTTACTGTTTTCGCAGTTCAATCAGCTTGTGGAAATCGATTTAAAGAATGTGAGTTTGCATGTTTCTCAGGTATAAAGCTATAAGTTTAATTTAAGTCTTTTATTAGGCTCGGGGATAAAGCGAGAGTGCCAATGTATTGTTGAAACAATGAACATCGGGGTATATTCAGATCGGAGAACAAAATAACTTTGGAGCAATCGCATGAAAGTTTGTTTCCGTGTCGCATTGGTTCTAGCTTGTGAAACAAAAGTTCATACCAAAACACGGGAGACATTATTTAAAAATTATAGTAATAATATGATATAAGAATTTGTCATACTACTTCTCAATGACGAAGAACAAAAACAACTAAAAATTATAAAAAGGAGATTGGAAGGATTCAAACGTTAATCATTATGATTAGCTGTTACATCTTCCAATCGATCTATTCTTCCTTGGAAAGATGTTGCTTTATTTCACGTGTTGACTTCTCGCCAGAGTAAGCGAAACGAAAATGTTTCAAACATTCTATTCGAGGTGCGGGGACACGGGGCTTTTCTTATAATTCTCAACATAAAAAGTTTGTTGCTAAAACAAAACAAAAACTTAGCAACAAAAACTTATTGAGAAAAAAAAAATTAAGGTGGGGAAACTGTAATTTACCAGACTCATTACATTGGAAATGCGTCCTAAGCTATGATTAAAAAAACACATTAACTCTTACAAAATCTACCAGTTAATGAATTTTTAACCGTTCATTCTCCTGCTGAATTTGCGCCACACGTCTTAGTCCGATTTACAAACAAAAATTATACTATAATTTTAAGTCAGGCTGTCTATTGGTTATTTTACACTTTTAATTCTTTATTTCTAGGAAAATCAGCAATATTGAAATTCTGTGAATCGACAGCTTATAGTAATCGAACATGTCAATTATTAGCTTCTTGGAGCAGAGGACCATGTGAAATGATGTGTTATCATGATTATTATCACAAACATATAAATAGTATATAATTTTTTGTTTTAAAAGGATTGAAAATAAACTCCTTTGAAGGATGTGATGTAACTACAAGAATTGTTTTTTATAACCCTATCCCCCAGTGACGGGTCTAAAAGTACATGTGTGTCAAAAAAAGATTTATTTGCTCAAACTAAATAGACCAATCATAAAAGCACCGACCTACCACCTTTAACTAGAAAAACTTCCATTGTTATTTTTGTATAGGTTTCCCTAGATAACTTTTCAGGATGGCTTACGGTCTAAAGTGATTGCCTTTAGATGTTTTATATTCAACCCAAAGGGTCCCCCCTTTTAAAGTGTCTCCAAAGGTGAAAACAAATGGTACCAATGGAAAGATAAGTAGATAAGAAAAATGGGGTTATTCGACGTGTTTTGATATTGTTTTTTTTGCGTGGTTAAATCGGTTATAAGGGTACTTTTGAAGTTTTTTTTGCAAGCACTTTGTAGCAATATTTTGAAAGTATTTGAATTAGTGCAATGTAAAGAGAGAGTTAACACTGTCAAAAAATGGTATAGTTTGTAAGGTTTAGAGTAGCCGATCTTAAAATATGGGACAGTGTAGAATGGCAAAACCTGTGAAACGCATATTTAAGTTGGTGATTTTTTATTGTGGTTTCAATATCAAAGCTTTAACCCTATTTGCACTGGGGGGGGGGGGGGAGGGGTGAATTCATCAGAT
>JAUKWF010000751.1:0-10861 GCA_032356525.1 Eutonina indicans
TCTTAGAATGTAAAGATACTGCACCAGTTCATTTTTGTGTTCTACCCTTATCATGTGTAAGATACCATCGAATGTGTAACCGATCATGTGGTTCATGTTATGTTAATCATATGAATCGAAGATATCCTGGATGTAAGAAATTATTGTCTCATAATATCAGATGTTTTGCTATGACTAGCTATCTTTGTATTTATCAGTAGCTTATATTAGCAGCGCTTCATCACAGGCCATTTAAATAGTTACATAAAAGAAATTTCCCGATTCCCTGATTATTTTAGGTTTACTCCAATTTAATTCTATATTTCGTACTTTTGTTTAGTTGCTTAAGCAAGTCAAATAAGTGCCCTTAACTTAATTTGTTAAGGATTAAAGCTACAGATGATTAAAATAAGTTCCCTGATGACAATAAAGAGGGGATTTTCTGTTGACTCATTCGGAAGCCCAGAACCGTTACAATTCGCCTCATAGTCAAGGACTACAGGACTACAGGGCTTTTTAAAAAATGATTTAGATCTCAAATTTTTCTACGTTTTCTGACTAGTTATTCTGAAGGAGAGAACTGCATATTCATTATCAAGTTTATAGACTATTAGAATCCTTGATTTAATTTCAATTGTTTTGTATATATTACCATGTATGTCGTTTGATTTTGCTCCTCTTCAATTTTTATATATACAGATTTGAATGATGATCTTAAACCGAATTTCATTGGCAATAATAGGCGATTTGGTGATATGCCAACGAGATATGCTTGCAATCTATATGGCTTGTGTAAAGGGATTGCTAAGAATAATTAAAGACTGCTGATTGATACGAGTTTATCATCCAATGAATGAAATCTAATTTCGAACAAAATCTTTTTGACATTGTGTTGAAATGCTAATATTTATGAATATGAAATATCAAATGTATAGTTTAACAATAAATGCAGATTTGTTTCAAATGTGTCAACAAATATTTAAAACAAATGTTACAAAACGCTTGTTTGTCAAAAGTTTGTCTTAACCCTATTCACGGCAGGGTATTTTGGTGCCTTGTAGCAGCAGGAAGGGGCAGAAAGTGCCCCTCCCTCATAACGTTTGATTTGGAAATGATTATGGTCTGAAATTTGGTACACATATGCACAGTCACCCAATAGACAAAATGATGCAAAAAAAAGTTTTGCTCATACTTTGCTGGGTCCCCCTCGATGGTCCGACACCCCGATGGTCTGACACCCCGATGGTCTGACACCCCGATGGTCCGACACCTCGTTGATCCGACACCCCAATGGTCCGACCCGACATTCCCATGGTCCGACACCCCGATAGTCCGACAACTAATTTTTACCTCATATTTTTCCCGATTTACGTAGAATGTAGAATGTTTTTTGTTTATATTTTACCGTAAAAATATTTTTTTGCCCTTTTAGTTTTCTGTAATAACGTAGTTTTCTATGAATACAGAGTTAGACAAAAGGAGAAAATATGCGTTACGCGTTTTGCCACCTTTGAAAATTTCAAATCAGCAAAACGCAAAAAAATTGGTCGATTTCAAAACGCGAACGTTTTTTAGTCCAAAAATACCTAATTTAACTGGGATTTTAGCAGAATTTGTTTTCAATAAGCGAAAGATGGTTTGAATAGGAATGATGGTGTCGGACCATCGAGGTGTCGGACCAAAATGGTCAATTTTGGGGTATTTTGAAAATAAAAATTTAAAATTTAAAATCTTAATCCAAAAAAACGTTATGCAGAAAAAACCTCAGGGGGGGACCCTATGAGTAGATAACAAGGAGCTCTGCAAGACCCATGCAAACCAGTAGGTTAGGTGTGTATTATAAACAAATTGATTACATCCATACAGTGTCAATTTCTTATAGACCTTTCTCAAAAAAATAGTTCTAAAGAATAAGCTATTTCGGTTTTTATATCTATATGTAATAGTTTTCATTATTTTTGTTTTGCAGCAATTTGAGTTGTAAGGAGGTTTTCTTAAAATATTCACCAAACATTTCTCAAAGTTATCTAGCTTGCACGAATATAAAGATATTTGACAAGCCAAATAATACCACAATTATAATTAAATCATTGTTTGAAATTGATGATCTTTTTACAGAAGGAGCCACCCAAGTTACTTGAAAAACAATTGTATCTTTGTCATTTTTTCTAGACTAGTTTATTGAGCGGCTAATATATGTGACAAAGATTGTAAGAAAGTTTTTTCAATTAAAGTTGTGATTGTACACAAGTTACTGCAAAATTGTATGGAAAATTTTGAAAATAATAATTGGTAGGCGGAGAAAATGAAAACTAATATGGCGGAAGGAGAAAAAAAATAATTCTGGCGGGAATTTAATTTGGTGGATTTTTGCCAAAACCGCCAAATCCTCTTATTGATTTCTTCAAGTTATTTTTTGACAACAAAACCCGTACGTACCTTCAGAATAGAAAACAAATAGAAATATCTATCTTTCCTTCAAATAATTTGGTTGAAATAGTCGCAAACATAAAAAATAATACTGGAAAATAACCAATAACTATATATATATTTCCTTCTTTCCACCAAACATTCAATCTCGATGCAATATGTCTTTAAATGTAATAAAAATCTCGATGCAATATGTCTTTAAATGAAAAGAATCAATTAAGAGAACAAAAAAGACTTTGTGCAAATTTATAAAATATATTTAAAACCAATCAATTAAAATTTGAAAATAACCAGATTTATGAATTTTTCATCATTGAATATGTATGAGGAAGAAATGTGAAATTGTTGACCTTGAAAATCCCTGGTTTTTTATCGAACTTTATGAGGTTTAAATCTTAAAATTGACTACAAGACCCTCCATGAGACAAAATTACCTCAGGGGAAGAAATTTTGGCGGATGACGAACAATATTAAATTCGTTGGGAATTTAATAATTTAATTTAGTGGATTATTGCCAAATCCGCCATATTTCATTCCTCTAACATTTTTCCTCTTTAGCTATAAAACGCGAAACACAAAACACTTTATACTGTAAAATTTTTCCGGACACACTGTAGATTGGCGGCTGTTCAGTCTAGAAATAGAATGGTAGTTTTTTTTAAATGACGAAAAACGTTTATTTCGGTAGGAATATAATAATTTAACTTAGTGGATTGTTGCCAAATCCGCCATATTTCATTCCTCTAAATTTTTTCCTCTTAAGCTATAAAACACAAAACACTTTATACTGTAAGTTTTTTCCGGACACACTGTACACTGCTGGTCAGTCTAGAAATATAATGGCAGCTTTTTTAAAAACGTTTTATTACGAATCGCTGTTAGTTATTACAATTTGCATCGTTGCACAGGTCACGTAATTTTTTGAATTTTCATTTTGTTTTGATAAAAAAAATACTTCATATTTAAATAATTTAATATTGTTACTAAGGAATTCGCATCATTTTGACACAAATAAAAAATCACGAATGAATTTAAACAAATAAATTATTTAAAATCATTATTACAGTAAACACATTTATTTTCTCACATAAAGTAATGATAATTCATACATTATGATTACCGAAAGAAAACTTCTCACGATTGTGTAAAGTAAGAAAATAGAAACAAAGTGAAAAAACATAAAGTCTCACTGAATGAAATGATGATGACAGGCGCTGTCAAATTATATTTTGTCGCTGTATTTATATCAATAGTGATAACAGGTAAGTTTTAATATTATGTTTGTGGTTTATACAATATCCATACAACGGTCAAATATATTGATGTTTCATTAATGTGAAATTTTTATCCAAAGCCTTAGTGGATTAGTGAAAAAAAATGAAGAGGGTTCCAAAATACGTAAACGTAGACATTTTCCGTTTAATTATCGTCATTTTTATGAACACTATTCCAAAGCTTGGTTGGGCGAAAAACCTTGTTTCAAATCATATTGGGTGATGAAAATCTTATTTTTTTAGACCTTAACAATTTCAAATTTCTTGAATGTATGTATGTATTTAATCTTACTACAGGGTATATAAAAAAAAGTCTGAAAAAAGATTTCGAATTACTATCATTATTTTTATACACCCCAGTGGTTTTATTCGATTGTTTCTTCTGTAGTTTCAGCCCTTCGATGTCCCAAATGTAACAGTGCTGTATCATGGACACACTGTAGCGACCACCAAACATGGGAAGATTGTAACGCTGCTAATATGACGTGTACAAGTGTGAAAATGCATCGTCATCTTGCAAAAGTGTATCAGAAAGATTGTACATTAGCTACAAAATGCACGTCACAACATTTGTGTGGAGGTGACACTCAAACTTGTGATGTAAGTTATCCTCAATCTAATGGCCGGCTAACAACATCTTGATAAACTTCTTCTGAGTGCTTCAAAGAGCAAAATATGTAAATTACGTTTATTTGGTTAGATTATATCGCCTTTACCAACAATCATTTTTTTGCAGTGGACGCTCGTTTGATAATTTCTGGGAAAGCACACAACAAACGATTATTATTGAATATAAATATAAAACTTTATGTGACTGTATAGGCTTATTAATCCGTACCCCTATTGTATCAGTTCAGAGCCTAGTTATTTAAACATAGTAATCAATTCTCGGCTACAGTAATTTAGCATTGTGTATGTGTTGCAGGGGCGGCTCCAGCCCCCTGTTCATGCTGCACAGAAATGATGAAACTGAAATTCTTTGTGTGCCAATTATGCTAGCAGTACTAACCTATATACCCTTACTCTTTATTTATATATCATTAACTCAATGAAAGAGTTAGGCAGGGTGGGTGTTCAATCTAGCACCGGCTGTTGTTAAAATAATAAAAAAAATTATCTGCTGCAGCAGCATAACTGCTAGGTTTTTGTATATGCGATGCCACACAAGAATCCAAAATTTCTTGTGAAATTACTTTTTTATAAAAAGACTGGTTTGTATATTATTCTAAAATAACGTTATGATAAAATAACGTTCGCTTTTTTTACGGAAAAATCCATATAAGTGTTAATGTTTTTAACGGGACATTTCATTCTGAGTAAGTATTAGGTTTTTTAATAATGTCTAAGAAGATTTTCAGAAAAAAACACTTGCCTCGGGTTGTAGATCTCTTAGATATTCAGCATTTAAAGCTATAAATCTCATATTTTGTAACACAACTCTTTTCTTTTTCAGTTTGCATGTTCACGAACAGGTGATGCATCGGACGCTACAACTATCAAATCTACAACATTCACAATGGTTTTTGTTGCTATAATTTCATTGTATAAATTATTTATGTTATGAATAAAAATGGGTACAGTGTTGACCACACTATAGATTATAGATATGTTTTTGATTTGTTTTGAAATCTAGTTATATTCTTCGCTTTAGCTGGTAATTTGATGTCATATTAACAAGAATAAAACAGCTATTTAATCCTTGCGAAATCTTATCCCCTTGAAGTAGTTGTTTTGTTCATGCTACTCAAGCAGGAGTAATATTATTGGTGTGTCAATTGTTTAGTATCGTCAAGACGTCTCATATGAATTCACATATGAGGTTTTACATGCAATCGCCCGTGCTAGACATTATCCACAGAAAGAACTTCTATGAGCAAATTCGGAATTTAGGCGTGGATCTTTCAACTGAGTTAAGCCCCTAAACGTGTTAAAAACGAGAAATCGCAGGCTAGTTCGAGTCATCTCAAAAATAAATTCAATTGTCAAAAAATCCCCAGGCTAAAATTCATTTAACTGTACTATTAAGTTCAAAGTAAACTTTTATTTGCTCAATTTTTAATCGTAAGATGTTTTCGTTTTTACACCTGTCTATCCACGCCTCTGCATCTCTCAATTGATACTGTTTGCTATACATAAACAAAACATACATCAACAAATAACAATTTTAATAATAATAAAAATTATAATTTGAATTGAGCGTTAAAGCCAAGACCTATTTAACCAGCATCACATGCCGTCAATAATAATTTGTAAGCCCACCTATCTCTACATTGTTTGTTAAGAGCGTTTGAAAGTCTTTCTTGAACGTTTTAAAGACATTTGTAAGATTGCGTGTGTGTGACAAACACAAACATGGAAAAAAGCATAAAAAGGTCAGAGGGTAGGTATCAAACACCACATTGAATTAATTTTCAAGTAAGAAATCGGTTTCTTCATCATCAACAACAAAAATGAAGATAGCATTTGTCTTGTTAAGTCTAGTGGTATGCGCCTTCGGGCTACCAACAGGTGAAGAGGGTAAGTAAAATATTTTTTCATAGAATGTTTTTAATGCAATGACTTATTGCTGGGCGGACGACCTTTTTTTCTAAGTGAAATATTGACAAATTAAGAAATTTGAAGCCTATCTAGAAAATTTAGAATTAGAATAGACATTAGCATAGGGTGCTTTTATAAAATCACCGTCTTCTCAAAAAGAAAAATGAATGAAAATGATTATTTGGGCCAGTCAGGTGAATTTAGGGATTGGCGACGTTACATACGGTTCAGATACCAAATTGAATTTGATACTGCTTGATATTTACAGCAAGTTTAATACAAGTATTGACATTTACATCAAGTATTAAAAATCAACTGGTTGAAAGTCATAAGCTATTTAAGTTTTCGAAAAATGCTGACTCAGCGAAAATGCTTTTTTTTCAAACAGCCATAATATTCAAGAGCTACCCAAACCATACCATTTTTTATACTACCATAAAGCTCTTTCAGTGTTGCACACAGCCATTTTTGAAAAAGCCAATATCAGCAAATATATTTTTTATTAATTTGTTTTACTGACATCAGCATTTCCTTTCAAGTTTTTGGCAAAAAACGATTAGGTTCAACTGAAAGAGATTTTCTTTTACTGTCTCAACCCGTTCGTGAGTAATGGCTGTTTGGAAAATTTAAAAAAACATCTATCAATTGATGTATTTAAATATACCATAATTGGCTTCATATTTGTTTTCCCTATTAGATGACGTCACAAATCCCTAAGTTGACCTGGCTGTCCCAAATAAATATTTTCAATATGGTCAGTAAAGTTTTTTTGTAATCTTAATAACCTAAGAAACATCCTAAAAGTGGTCTTAATTTGTCCGCTTAAATTGCATCGTTCACCATCTTGTTCTTGATTTTGGGAGATAAATGTGAAGAAGATATTTTGAAACATAGAAAATTAGGCGGATTTTTGCCAAATAAATACCCGCCAAATTCTATATAATTTTTCATCCGCCAAATTAAATTCCAACCTAATTATTTTATCAACAGGTGGCTTTTTTCATATACAAACAACGAACAAGACAAAATCGTAACGTAATGCTATATTATATATATGTATATATATATAAAGTATCACGTTATTTGTGGTTTGTAAATCAAGAAAAAAACTTTCGCGTATTATTTCAGAGTTCTTCTATTTACCAATTTTTCGTCACCCGCCAAATCCGCCAAATTTTCTTTCCTAAATGTCAGCATTGTTAATGTAGATAAATTTGAAGGAGACGTTATCTTTACACCTTTGCTTTTAAACATGTTTTAGGGGATGAAGTTGAAGGAGACATTATCTTGACACCTTTGTTTTTACACATGCTTTAGGGGATAAATTTGAAGGAGACATTACCTTGACATCTTTGTTTTTAAACATGTTTTAGGGGATAAATTTGAAGGAGATATTATCTTGACACCTTTGTTTTTAAAGATGTTTTATGGGATAAATTTGAAGGAGACATTATCTTGACACCTTTCTTTTTACACATGTTTTATGGGATAAATTTGAAGGAGATATTATCTTGACACCTTTGTTTTTAAACATGTTTTAGGAGATAAATTTGAAGAAGACATTATCATTGACACTTTTGTTTTTAAACATGTTTAGGGGATAAATTTGAAGGAGATATTATCTTGACACCTTTGTTTTTAAACATGTTTTAGGGGATAAATTTGAAGAAGACATTATCATTAACACCTTTGTTTTTAAACATGTTTTAGGGTATAAATTTGAAGGAGATATTATCTTGACACCTTTGTTTTTAAACATGTTTTAGGGGATATATTTGAAGGAGACGTTATCTTGACACCTTTGTTTTTAAACATGTTTTATGGGATAAATTTGAAGGAGATATTATCTTGACACCTTTGTTTTTAAACATGTTTTATGGGAAAATTTAAAGGAGACATTATCTTGACAACTTTGTTTTTTTAAACATATTTTAGTTGATAAATTTAAAGAAGACATTATCATTGACACCTTTGTTTTTACACATGTTTTAGGGTATAAATTTTAAAAAGACATTACCATTGACATCTTTGTTTTTAAACATGTTTTAGGGGATAAATTTGAAGGAGATATTATCTTGACACCTTTGTTTTTAAACATGTTTTATGGGATAAATTTGAAGGAGACATTATCACACCTTTGTTTTTAAACATGTTTTAGGAGATAAATTTGAAGGAGACATTATCTTGACACCTTTGTTTTTTTAAACATATTTTAGGTGATAAATTTGAAGAAGACAATATCATTGACACCTTTGTTTTTAAACATGTTTTAGAGTATACATTTTAAGAAGACCTTACCATTGACACCTTTGTTTTTAAACATGTTTTAGGAGATAAGTTTGAAGGAGACATTATATTTACACCTTTTGAAGAAGACGTTATCATTGACATCTTTATTTTTAAACATGTTTTAGGGGATAAATTTGAAGGAGACATTCTCTTGACACCTTTGTTTTTAAACATGTTTTAGGGGATAAATTTGAAGGAGACGTTATCTTGACACCTTTGTTTTTTAACATGTTTTAGGGGATATATTTGAAGAAGACATTACCTTGACACCTTTGTTTTTAAACATGTTTTAGGTGATAAGTTTGAAGAAGAAATTATCATTGACACCTTTGTTTAAACATGTTTTAGGGGATAAATTTGAAGAAGAAATTATCATTGACACCTTTGTTTTTAAACATGTTTTAGGGGATAAATTTGAAGAAGATGTTATTTTGACACCTTTGTTTTTAACATGTGTTAGGGGATAAATTTGAAGGAGACATTCTCTTGACACCTTTGTTTTTAAACATGTTTTAGGGATAAATTCGAAGAAGACGTTATTTTTACACCTTTGTTAAGACATTATCATTGACACCTTTGTTTTTAAACATGTTTTAGGGGATAAATTTGAAGGAGACATTATCTTGACACCTGGACAGATGATGGCAGTTGAAGAACAACATTCAAAAAACGGAAATCAATTTGCTGCTATTAAAAAAGATCTTTGGAAGACCAACGGAAAAACTGACGTCATAAAATATTACATTGAGTCATCGCTCAGTAAGTCACGTGACCAACTTTTGACACGTGTTCTCTTTAAATTATAAGGCTATCATGGTTAGTTCTGATCTCTTGAATAACGAACAGCTTTAATAAGCGGTCATCATTTAATTTTCAATGTTCGTTTAAAAGGAAAACAGAGAAAAGGAAAATGCACTGTGTAAATTTTATTTTGTCAGATATTTTTACTATGCTGTTCATTCTATTATTTACATAGGCAGTCAACAAAAAGCAAGGGACGCTATATCTGCTGCCATCGCAGATTATCACAAGTATACTTGTATTCGTTTCGAAAGAAAATACAGAAAGCCTAGTGGCCCGCATCTCTCATTCTACCGCGGTCGTGGGTAAGTTTGCTAGTAATTTAAAAACAGGTTTAGAAATTATATTCAAGAGCTAATTCAGGAGGGTTAGCAAAATTAGGAAATCGTTGAAGTCCATTGATAAAATCATCAAATCAATAAGATTTGGGTTTTATCAATGTTTTTTTTCAATTTGAAGGTAATACACAAACTATTAAATAAATACTACAAACTTAATATTAATTTGATACGTAGTCTCTCCTATTCAAAATGACTTGAATTAATCAAACTTCGGCCCTATTATATCGCTTAACAGTTCGAACGGTCTATTTCCTGCGACTTATAAATTGAAACTCTTAAGATAACGTGACAACTAGAGAGTTTCACGTAACTCGTGATTTAATTTTCAAATTTCGAAGAATATCTATAAATATTTATTAATTTATTATGTTATTTTCTTCTTTTCTACCATCATCCACATAAAGTTGTTCTTCATACGTCGGACGTATAAGCAACAATGGACAACAGATCAGTTTATCTAGCGGATGCTGGTCAAAGGGTACTGCAATGCACGAAATTGGTCATGCTCTAGGTAAGTCCATCATAAAAGAGAAGGAAAAAATGTAAATGCAATTCATACACAAATTACTAAATTAATCATATCTGTGTTAATTGTGAATATGTCAACCATTATGAGAGATAGACACATATAGAAATAAGGGGTTGTTTATATGAAAGCCGATCCATCTTGTTTGCAGAGCTAGCCTGTTTGCTGGGATCTCGCCTTTTAATGATATTTGTATAAAAATTTAGAATTTCGTTTAAATGAACGGGAGGGCTAGCCCGCTTGCCGGGATCTCGGCTATTTTATCCAAGATACCGGCAGTCGAGCTGGAAAGATTTCCATGTAAACAGCTACAGACAAGCTGGTCCGGCAAACGGGCCAGTCTTGTTATCAAATACTGATTTAGATTGGCTTAAAATTAACCATTTCAACATATTGAATTTTAAATATGAAAATGTGACCTTTTCACGCATTTTAATGATTGGAAATATGGTTTTTCGTCCAGTGTAGCAATAATATTTAGTATCTGGCCGACGGGACCAATTTTTGGTGCTTCGTTCCAAAAGGAAAAATATTTTTAATGAATTATTTTCTGCTCGTTGTATTTGATATTTTTTAGAACTTATAATACATACGGTTTCATTTCTCATTCTAGGATTTTTCCACGAACAATCGAGACCTGATCGGGACCAATATGTTGTAATAATGACCTCAAACATCAATCC
>JAUKWF010000752.1:0-10858 GCA_032356525.1 Eutonina indicans
AGATTGTCATCCGTAAGGACGGCATGAAACTTTAAGTACTAAAAAAGAAAACTGTCTTTTTCTTAATCCTAATTATCCTATAGTATAAATAAAATATAAATAAAGGCCGTTTTCCACTTCATCAGATTGGATCGGACCGGATCAGATTTCTCATTTTCTCACGATCTGATCCGGTCTGATGCAATCCCAACAGATTTTTTAAAAGTTGAATTGAGTTTAAGTTTTGTCAGACCGGATCTGATCGTGAAAATACTTTGAGAAAATGAGAAATCTGATCCGGTCTGATCCAATCTGATGAAGTGGAAAACGACCTTAAATACTGTAAGCAGCCGACAAGAGATGTAATTTAAACGTTTTTAAAGACGTGCGCGGCGCCATTGAATACAAAGGTTATAAATCAGGTTTCATTTAATTGTCTTACAAACGTTTTTATACCTGTTAAAATTAAAATGAGCGTGTGCAGCATATCGACTATGTGAACGTTGTCTGTATAACGACCTAAGGTACACGTGGAAACATTTGTTTTGTGGATTTAAATTCAAGACTCTTGCTGATTACGTCAGAAACATGGTTCAGAGTGACCTGGAAAACCTGGAAAAATCGGTAAAATTTGGAGAAGTCAGGGAAAAACTGGAAAAGTGAGGGATTTTTATAAATTTTCCTTATGGTCAGGGAAAGTCACGGAAAAATATTTTGCATTATACACTTATTATTATTTCTCAAAAAATTAATTTGTGAGTATATAATTTCCTACTTTATGTGTAAATTTGGGTTGTGTTTAAGCTAATCTAGCGTAATAAAGACCCCACCACAGTGGGGCCTCCTTAGATACTAAATATTTTGGCCCCTCCGCTTTCAAAATGGATTAGTATATCTGTTTTACTCTCACGCAAAGAAAAGTAACGCAGTAGTGAAAGACCAAGCTATGTTACCTTAAAACTGTTCTTGTATCTGCGTGTATCAACTTTATATAGACATATTTTAAATACGTTATATTTATTAGCTCTATAATTTTTCATAGATTTATAATTAAAGTTGATTTGTTATACATTACTTGTGAGAAAATATGTATCAAAAATTTTAATATCTGCTATCGAAGTCAGGGAAAATGTTACAGAATTCATGCATGGTCAGGGAAAAACATTGTTTTCTGGGTCCAAGTCAGGGAAAAATGTATGCTTATTGTAGAAAAGTCAGGGAAATAAAATTTACATACCCACTCTGAACCATGATAAAGTTGAGCTACACCACGAAAACAGTGACCACACTGATGATTTGAATTAATACCTTATCGGCCCTTTTTTCGCCGGTCCTTTAATGCCATAGGCCAAAAATTACCGTTATTTAGGGCCGACGTAAAAAGGGCCGCATTTATATTCTCAATCATAAGAAGTGTCAACGGTGGAAAGTCAAAACATTACAGTACAATAATAAGCATCTTCAAAATTGGTCTCAGTGTAAACAATCCGTTAAATTCCCTACAGGCTAATTAAAATGGTAACCATTGTATCGTATCAACGGAAAAGTGTTCAAAAATATTTGTGTAGCTCATTCTAGTTTGGCATGATGTTGGGTTGACACAAGATGTTTTTTATAAAGACTCGGAATGGCCTGTATTTTGTTATGATCCACAATTAGTCGCTGATCCGAGTTATGTCCTTTCACGGTACTTCCCAAAATTGAAAAATGGCTGTTTTTTTATATTTTTACATAGAGGTGACACTAAATAGTGATAAAGAAAATTTTTAATCCCAATTTTTTACTACTTCCCGGGAAGTAGTAGAAGTAGTATGGATCCGCCAATGGAGACCCTTCTTATAGCTAGTCGAGGGAGAGTCCACCATTTAGGCTAGGGTACTAGCTTGGTGACTTGCCCAACAGTTAGCCAAACAGTTAGCATGTACAGGGAATCGAATCCCGGTGGCACAATTGCGCTGTAAATCTTGCAGTTCTTTCTTCTCTGTCTTCTCTTCAATGTAGTGTCATCCGAAGTTTCTACCATGGTTGGGGCAGTAGGGGGCAAGAAATTTTTGTGTTCTTAAAATAGCCTAGATTGCTGGAAACACGATAGTTTACACGATAGATCCCTTTTTTAACACATACTATATACCATTATAAATTCAATGCCCTTTTTCCTGCCTGATAATTTCTGTGAGAAGAATGCCCCAAGTAATCTCATACCGCCTTCTTTTCCCTTGCCTGAGGAGTTATGAAAAGATACGGACTTATGTTATATAAGTCTATATGCTGTCCTTTCCTAATTTTAGCTGAATTATGCAGTACCATTAGCGGTGGCGACAATGGCCCAAATTAAAAGTAAAATTAAGTAAAAATAAAATTAAAGATTACAAAAAAAAAATTGTTCACAATGGGGATCTAACCACTATTCTTTGTGTTCTTGATGCAACACCCCATTTCATTTGGCCACTCAAGCTGTAATTAACTTGCAATTCAAAAATATAATGAAAGGAAATCCAGTGTCAGAACTCTACATAGTGTTATCTAAAGTTTCTTTGCCGAAACAGCAGACACTGCGACAGTATATCTCCTCACAAACTGTCAGAAATACAGACCTTTGAGATTATCTCGTTGTATGTAAATCCACATTTCAGCAAATTATTTTTCAGTGGGCCACAGTTTTGGTTTACATCTCCTTTGATTGAAAATTCCAATAGCCAAAAATATCAGACAAAGATTTCTTGGCTAGCAACCTTTAAAGTGTTAAAGATATAGCTTTTCTCTGAAAATTAAATTAATATTATAAAATGTTAAGAAGCATATGACACACCATGATAATAATGTTAATAGTTTTTTTTCTGTCTAACATACTGAATTTTGGATGAAGAAACTTTCTTTCTTCATCAACTTGAACTTCGTAATTTTTGATTAAACCCTTCAGAGCAATTTATTTTCATTTTATTTTAGATGAGATAGTAATGAAAAGCATTTGAGCCATGAAGTGTACAGTCAAACTTAAAATAGAACAAGTAAGGCCTACAACAAAAGTTTATTGTTGTGATTTAAGGGCGTTTTTTTAAAAAGCTGAGTTTGCTCAAAACTTTGAAATCACTCCCTTCCTTGTTATGGTATACAGTAGACTCTTATTCGAATATTCCAAGTACAGTAAATTCTATTTCCCTTGGACTTTCTTAATCTGCATATAACCTTCACTTATTCGAACATTAGGTTATTCAAAGTAAATTTCTATCCCCCTTGGAACTTCGAATAACTGGGAGCCTTCTTATATACTTTAAAACATTATTCCTTTAGGATAACTTTTTTGACCCTCACCTTCTCCATGATGAAAGTACACTTACTTGTCATTATTATCATTAAAAATGACATCTGGTGAATATGTTTTTTCTATTTCAGGTGTCTTGTCCTGGTACATTGCATTTGCACGATCGCCGACCAGTTTTTATGAATGTCTACCTGTTTGGACGTATTCAACGATCCAATCCAATATATCCTTCATTTCCTATGGTATTCGACTGCAAATTCAAGTTCAGAAGGGTATGACAAATGTTATAGTTACTAACTTCACAATACACAACTTACATCAGGAGACACGTGCGATCGCACGTGCACGAGCAGGCACACATACAAAACGTTTTACACAAGCAAAAATTCACACAGGCCAGCTAAGTTTTCCGGACTACATCATGCTTCTCTTTAAATGGTGCTTTATTAATTATAATGCATAAATATTTGAATTTTGAAATGTGAATGAAACTTTGCTACAGGTCGAAGTCTGCCTCTGTGGCTTTATTCATTTTAAGAAAATCAATAAAAAGTCAAATGTTATGTACTGTACAATTTATGGGGTTACAAAAGATTCCACTATGCACGCTTTTTAAAACATTGCAAAACAATGTTTTTGTACGTCGGTAATTTTAGGAACCATGCTGTACTTTTGGGCTTAACATTCAAAATAGTATGAAATGCCATACATATACATCCTATAAAAGTATGTTATTGTTGTATTTTCAGATCTTTACAAATGCAAAGACACCAGAGCAAGTCTTAGAAATATTGGAAGGTATGTTGTATGGCTATCTATTCTTCATCTCACCATCTTTAGAGAATGTTTTTATTGTACAGTATATAGCCAGCATCTATTGTATATATCCTTTTTGATAAGCGTTTTGATTTATTAAAAGTTGGAATGTTGACACAGTGGCCCCAAAGAAATCTATAGAAATGTGAATAATTGTTATGGAAAATATTCGTTGATGTACTAATAATGTACTATGTATATCATTCATCTCCAGTATATGTCTTTAAACTTTTCAATATTGAAAGGGATAGAAGATAATACTGTTTTTGCACATATAATTAATTATGGATCATTAAAAAAGTAATCATTGGTAAATTTATAAAAACTTGTTGTCGTTATATAAGAGAATGAGCATTATTTAAATCAGCAGTTTTTTAAATTTGTTACAATATGTTAATCTTCGGAAAGCCTTCTACATAACATTTAATATGCAAAATTATTTACACTGGAATACAATTATATATTTTCTTTAACATTTATAGATGAAGAAGTATTGATAGAATTACGTCAAGAATGCAAAAGAGTACGAGGTAGATACATATGATGATTTAGCATTTATTGCATGTTTTTAATTTAGGTATAAATTTAGTAACAATAATTGCTAATATTGTGCGTGAGCGCTCATGATGAGAATTTTAAATGTTCATGATAATAATTTTAAAGGCTCATTTATATTTAAAGTATACCAATTTTACAGTGTCTGAATATTTTTACCCTGCAGTGCATTGCCTTCTGAATAATGTGATGTCAGGCCGATCAAGAAACTGTTTGTTTATATTTGATCATCTGGTCGAAGTTTTTTATTAGTTTCGTGGCCAACAAGGTATATAACATGAATAGAGAAAATAAAGTGGGTATTTTTATTCATTCTATGTTTTTGCAAGACGTCAAACAAAAACGTATTTTAATCGATCAATGAATTTCCCAAATGACCTACAAAAAGGTCACTAAGTTACCTATATAATAATAATTTTTATAATTTTATAATTTAAATAATAATAATTTTTCTTCATTTAGGTGGAAATGTTATTGCCCAGTATGAAGAAGGGGCGAGGGCTTTCCTTTTCCCTGCTGAATCCAACATCCCTTGTAAACAAAATAATTTGCAGCGAGATGCTCTTATGACAAAAACAAGATTGTTCAACGATGGCAAGGTATAATGTCTACACAATAAACTTATTTTAAGTCCTCGCTGATTCAAGTTTTTAGTAGGAAAGTCTCTGTCTTTGGAAATAAATAAATAAGACAAATTAGAAATATATCTTCAGTAACCAAATCACTTACTGTTTACATCTATACGTGATCAGGAATAGGAAAATGATGATCATTTTTTGATTCAGAGGGTAAGAGGATTGTAAATATTTACAGTAAATATCCCGGAGTGTTAATTTGTCATTGACTTGTTTTACCATTGCTTATATATATTTTAATTTGCTGTGTGGTCATTATATTTGTTTTGAAAAACTTTAATTTGCTGTGTGGTTGTTATATTTGTTTTGAAAAACCATCATTTTCTTGTATCTATCATTTCTGTGATTTATAACTTTTTATAAATTTCAGGCGTTTGTTTATTGGTCGTATATTTTGTCTTTGTTTGTACTCGTTTTATTGATTAATTCTCAGTATTTTAGAGATAAACAGCCTTGTTTATGTACAATTTTATTTTAAACTCTTAGAACTTGGAAAGTTGAAATGTTTTTAGCTATATATTTTTGCTCGTATCCAGGGTCTCGATCCACAGGTGGCATTCAAGACAAAAACAATCATAGAAGCTGAAGTAATGGATGGATATTCACTTGGCTCGTCTCAAATCAGTAAAAAGGTGAGCGTTATTTATTATTATGTGATTGAAATCATTCCTACTCTTCAACATGTGGCCGAGTGGTTTACGGAGCTGGACTAAGAATCCTTGGGTTCCCAGTTCAACGCCTCCCCGAGGCTTTTGGTGGTAAAAATTGCTAATCACTGATAATTCTATACAGCTCCTTTTAGGTGTTTCACGGGATGTGAGTGTCCCCCAGTGAAAACAATTACAGCACTATAAGTGGTCTGGATTATCTGGGCAAATACTATAAATATGCCACATTAACACTTTGTCTCTCCATTTTCCATTATATTTCCATTTATAGAGTTAAATTTTACAAATCAAGACCAAACATTTTACAACGGTTAATTATTTTTTGTAATTGAGCAGTGAAGTCAGATCAGTGTGATAATATCGATATGCTTAGATTTCTGGAGAATTCATCAAAATATAGACAATCACTCTAAGAATACACTATATTCTCCCTTGGTGTCAATGCCACTTATCAGAATTAAATTTGTTTTGAGGTTTTTTGTATTTATAAAGTAATTTCAAATTATTTTTTTCAGTTACCTTTCGTTGCCTTTCAAGATACCTCCTACATTCCACAAAGAGCCAAACGGAAAACTCCAACCAGAAAACCAAAAAAATCCAGTGCTGTAAACACTACTAGCATCAGTGGCTCAGAACGTTTCTCCAAATCTCTCCCCATTACCAAAATCGAAAATACAACAAATGGAATGGATTCAACGCGTGGCAGGAAGAAAGATAACACCAGACATTGTGTCTGTGAATGTCCAGAAGCGGACGATATAGATGTCGAGGAATGGGTGACTTTCAATGATTCCAGTAAAAAGGAGCAGAAATTGTCCAAGCCATTTCGGACAGGGAGAGATCCTGAAAATCTGATATCAAAACGGTATTTTGACAAGAAAATGGATAAAAGCTTTCAACGAAAACCAAACGAAGGTATATAACTCAGTATATCATTCTAACTACCAGTTTCTGCAACTAAAGTTTTCCGCACAGAAGTCTGTTAACTGAACTTGGTTAACTAAGGCATACTTTTTGTCTCATTTGTTGTTTTCCAAACTCGTTTTAGAGACTTCCTACCAAAAACCTGTTTCTATTTTTAGTCTGCAGGAATTGTTAGTTAGACGACCTCAACTTCTATGTTTATTTATACCTTTCTATATGTTTATACCTAGTGCAGCTAATTTATTTATTTTGTGGATCTGAATGTTGAAATCCCACCCAGTACGCATAAAGATCAATTTTCAATCTAATTAATTGTTTAAGAAGTTTTTCTATGTGCACACTATGTCGACATAAAAAATTATACCGAATAGCTAGTGTCAACAATACTCTTAAAACTGATGGGTCGTTATATTACGGATAAGCTGTAAAGTGGGAAGGTTGTGAGTTATGTTTTTCATGTTATTAGAAGTGCTTTTGGTAGATTTAAACGCTGATTGAGCGAGTTTAAGTTTGAGAATTTTATTTACTCATAAGTGTTGCAAAATCAGAAGGAAACCTTCCTGGTAGAGTTAACTTAAGGCTTTTTCATTGATCAATACAGCTAGTGGTCGATAGGCTAGTATCAGGGACGATTAGATATTTCAAATAAGAGTTGAACGCAGCCTCGCTGTATTCATCAATTTGATCATAGTTTTTAGGTTTTTGCAAACAGCTGTGGTTGCAGTAAAATTTCTTGTTCTATGTACCTACCAATTTTATGATGATCAGATACAGGAACTTACTCTAAAAATATACCACAGCAATATTGAAAACTATTGAAAACTGCACGAACGGGATACTGACTGTTTTTCATCTGCACTGGGAAATACAAATCCCGAGGTCGAATGTGCAGACTGAGCTCGCGAGTATTTTGGCCAAGGGCTTTGTATTAGTCCAGTACAGATTAATTAGCTACCATGAAATTAATGTCAAATCACCACAGGCCGTTACCATTTTTCGTCCAAGGGATAATAAAACACCTGTGACATGCCAATTTGCTTGAGCAGAATTGGATAATGAGAACTGTCATCAGCAAAGTAAGTTGCAGATCCCAGGGGCGGCTCTAGACCCCTGCCAATTCTGCTCAAGCAAATGGCTGTTGTGCGTCTGTTATTACCATTACTCTGTTATTACCGAAGAAAATAGACCACTTTCAAATTTGAGCAAGGGTAAAATACATTCATGCCGATCTCAGTGTATGAAAAGTATGGTCTTTAATAGATATATAAAAACAGCAATGGACCCAAAATCGAACCTTGTCATTTTCCACAGAGGAACTGTTTTCTTTTGAGGATTGAATATAATTCCATTATAATTCCATTAAAATTCAATCATCATTTTTTTTAGGTTTTTGTAAAAGCTGCGCAGTACCTTTAAAGTCTTGTGTCTTGTGCAATGCTTACAAAACCGTGTATGGCAATGAGAGTTTCTTATCGCATCGGCTGCAGCGGAAATCATCATCGCCAGAGAAAATTCAAAGCAAACAAATAGATGATTTGAATAACACTGCTGCATCAATCAGCATCAGAAAACCAGGCGGATTGCAGTTGGAAAAATTGAATATGTTAAAAAGTTCATTAGAAGTATCTTCTTCCAGCTTTGGAAAACCCTCTGCTCTCTTTGAGAATGTTCCAATGTCGACACCATTTCCAAAGAAAGGTGCAACGGTAGGGAGAACGTCGCCAAGAGATATCAGAGTCATTTCAATGATCAACTCATCAGAAACAGACGACGAATCATCTGAATCAGAAATTGTGAAATCCGGGGAATCACTTGATCCGCATCCGGAACCGTACTTTGAACCTAGAAGTAGAAGTGTCGGATACTACCGGACAGTCAATGCAACTGAATCGTTTTCAGCTGAATCTCAAAGAATTCATGACCGAATTAAAGATTTGATGAGGAAAAATGAATCTGTTCTGGTAAGTACAAACGACATTCATGGTATGGATCTAAACAAATTTGTTTTATATGCGGGAAAGTCTTATTTATTTATGTCCAAATGTCTGATTTCACATTTTTATGTTGTGTTATGGCGCAAAAACTAATTACTAAGCTTGTGTTAGGCGAGACAAAATTAAATTGTTGATCTACAGGCCCGACCGACCCAGAATTTGGCTAAAAATCAAAAAGATAATTATATCAACTTCATCTGAAAAATACAAATTGCAGTAACAGCTCGGCCGGTTTACTTGAATGAAGATTTGTACAGAATTTGCGCCTAGATATTTTTAGAAGGGAAAGAATTTTAAAAATTCAGTTAAAAAGAGGGAAAAGAAAATTATTCCACTGGGCACAAAAGAGTTTAATTATTTTTCAGGTTTCTGCCAACCCGCATTTTAGAGGAAAATATTTTTATTTAACCTTAATTTCTATTACGATCTGCCTGTAGAACAATAAATTATGGCGAAATATATAATTAACTAACTAAAAAAAAAAAAAAAAAAAAAAATTTGTCTCGCCTTATGGCTCAAAAAATCTAATTATTTAAAGTTATTTCTTAGCGAAAATTATTCGAAAAAAAAGAATTGCATTACGCATGTTTGGAAAAACGTTCACGTGTATTTATGAATGTGAATGCGATGGCACGTCTATATGCTACGTTTTAAAGCTCTAAATTTTAGTTTTTTATTCGTATTTCATTAAAAAAAGATTTAAAATTTTCTTGTATAAAATGTGACATTCCACGAGCAAGGTGGGAATCTCAATTGAGCACTCACATCACATGAGCGCTCACGTGAGTGCTCAAAAAACGTGGAATGTCACAAATGTCTTTAGCAAGATATTATAGTTACGTTGTAAAATAATAACTCACCGTACCTTTAATGTACTGATCGTAATTTTCATTTGTTTGTTATTCTACACAGCAGTACGAGTTGTCAACGACAAGCGAAAGTGCTAGTGACGATGAAATTATCGAAAACGAAGTAGTGAGACGTTCTTTTAATAGGTAAGAGAATAATGGTTGAATTTGTCAAAATGTTCAATACTTTATTCTACTCCAGGTGAAGGTGGTAAAGGTCAATACTAAATTTATTATAAAGATTGATTGGCCTTCATTATATTTGTCAAATATAAGATTGGTGACTCGAAAAGGAAAGAAATTCAGTAGAATAACTTAAAAATAATATCTTGATTCTTCATTTGATCACTCGAAAGGAAAAAAGAGAGAATAACTTAATATCTTGAATCTTTAATCTTTTTTTGAAGGTTATCGTTAGAAGAACCACCAAAGAGTACGTCGAGCAGGAGAAGTCTGCCTTCAAGAAGGTACATACCTTTTTTTAGAATATACGTTGGTTCGAACAGCAACAATCAATAATATCATGAATCGAGGGGTTTTGTTTTGTTCTATTACCGTTGAGCAGACTTTGTAATATAAGGCGTGCGATCGCACGCGCGTGCCTCCACACACGCCTTAAATTGTCTAAACGTGCTTTTTAAAGCAAACCTGAAAATGGTCTTTAGCGATTAATAACACACCTAAAAGCTCTGACAGCTAGCCCAGGCGTGCGATGTACCACACGCCTCTTTTATTTATATTACAAAGCCTGGTTGAGTGTTCTAGTTAATAAAATATATCATTTAAAAATTAGAAGCTATCATTTGCCAGCCAAAGTGAAATACGGCATGTGTATCATAAATATGTGTATCATTTTTGTTTATAAATGACAACTGGAGGGAAAAATAACTATCTTAGGGGAGTTATGATTCATTTTTCATGATAATGTTGTAATATCTACATAAAAACACCTTTAGAAAGAAGAAAGAGGTTATAGCTTATTATTATTATGGCAGTGCTGTAACATCTACCCCAAAAAAAACTCTAGAAAGAAGAAAAGTGTAGAAGCTGGGGAGACTTAAAAATGTTACAGACTTTTTAACTTAATTTTTAAGGAAGATATATGTGACCTTCCAAGCGATTTGGAGTACATAAATTTTGACCGCTCAAGAACCGGTGCATTTGACCGCTCTGTAAG
>JAUKWF010000753.1:0-10856 GCA_032356525.1 Eutonina indicans
CTTTCAATGCACAAGGGGCTAATATATAATGTAAGAAGTTTTTGTTCACTTGCATTTTTTTTGATAAACCCTGTAGACTTCAGAGAGGTATTCCTTCCTTCATTAGATGTTATATTAGATGAATGAAATGAAAAAATCAATATTACAATATTATTTTTTTATGTACAGTCTGTATCAAAAGGCTTATCCGCTTAACACAAAGCCTTATAATTTTCCAAAAAGTTATCGAGATAATTTTTATGTCATTCGAAAGATTCGAAAGATTCGAAAGATGTAATCCAGATAATTTAATCGATTCCCGAAATATAAATTATTAAAGCAAATGATCAATGTAGCAAGTATACATTACAGAAACACAATAAAACAACTATTGCAAACACATAAAAAATGTTTCAAAGGGGAACTGATGTTTGGAAAAAAAAACATTTTGATCGCAAAAGTTTCTAAGAGAGCATTTCTAATTGTTAGAAAACAAATTTTCATAAAAGCTTTTATACTTTTGGAGACATCTAATTTTTAAAATCTCTTGAAAAAAAGATCTGTGAGGTAATCACCGAACATCTATAAAAACTATAAATACTATAAATATAATACTGTTTTTACTGTTTTTACAAAAGAAAGCACTTCCATTGTTAGTTATTTGATAATCAATTTTATTAATTGTTTTCTTTTTTTTGTGTGCAGAAATAAATCACAAAAGTGTGCCGAGAAGTAAATATAGTTTTATGTATTGTTGTGTAGTGTGTCAAATCTATAGAATTTTTAGATAAGGTCACTTAAATATTTACAAATTTCAAAACGCAAGGAAATTCTGCAAAAGAGCTTTATTTTAGTTTTTACTGGTTTAAAATTATTGTCATTGAACTTGATTATATATTTTACAGAATACTTTATATTTCATTTCAGGATTATTATGATTTTTGGGAACATTTTGCCATTTCTGTATAACTTTGCTTTCTGAATTTGAAATGCTTTGAAACTTTGCGAGTTTTCACGAAAAAAATAGAAGAAATCATTTCATGAAGTTTTATATCAATGAAAGTATGAACCTTTATTATTAGTTAACGAATTGCATTCAAAAGATTTAGAATTGATGACGTCACGTCAGGTAGTACAAAAATTAATTTTGTATTTTTAGGCTATTTTGGCGCACATTTCTGTATATATTCAAACCGGGACTTTATGTGATTCGGAATATCAAAACAACCCTGAAAAAATAATATTTCATTCAGAAGTGATCGCATTTCAAAAATTGTCAATAAATAGGTCAATTTTTGTCATTTTTTGATGACATTATCAAAAATAATGACGTCACAAAATTTTTGACGATGATGTTGTGTTTATTTTATGATAGTGAACCCATTTTGAGAATGTAAATACCATTATTTCAGGAATTACGGAGCCCACTAAGAGCCCTTTTAAAAGCCCAGTTGTAATGGGGTAGGCAATTTTTTCCATACGAGAGCAGGACGATAGTTAAACAACCCTTAATCAGCAAGCCACAATGTGTTTAACTTTTGAAATAGTGAACTAATCTTAATCATATTTTCAACATAAGTTTATCACAATAAATGAAACATCACGACGTTAAGTTTTAACACAAACGTTAACGGTTTATGACGTCATAGCGCATTTTGTCAAGTTTGGCACATTATTGTGGTTTAAATATTTATCATTGATAACAAAGCGTAACATATGTTAAATAGCAAGGTGTAAGCTTTCAGGAAAGTAATGCAGAACTGAAGAAACTTGATTATTCCTCTCCTAAAAACATTTTGAAAAAATGCTCATTTTTGGTCATTTTTGACATATTTTTTAACATTTAATGAAAGCTATTTTGAAATTTCATATTCGATAAATTTTTAGATATATATAGAGGTCTACCTGTACCATATTGTTAGGAAAACAACATATCAAATTAAAAAGAAGAAAAGTGTCATTACATGATAACAAAACACTTGAAGTGAAAATCTTAAAGCAACTTATAATATGTGACGTTCCACGGGAAAAGGAAACGCTTTCTTTTAGCTATAATAGCAATAATCCAAAATAACGTTAATTTAACGTTAATTTAAAGCTAATTAAAAGCTAAAAAAAATTAACGTTCATTTGAATTACCGTTATTTTTTAGCTATAAAATTAACGTTAAAAAATTAATGCTCAGCTAAACGGAAACAACGTTACAAAATTTAGTTTTAGAATTAACGTTAAAATTAACGTTAATATATTCAGCGATACTTATAGCTTTCATAGCTTAACTATTCCAACTTTTCAACAGCACTTATGATTACTGACTGAAAAAATAAACAAATGTTGGAAGTTTGCGTTCGATTTGATGTAGCGTTCGATTTAGTTTACTTGCTTATTATTTTTTTATAACTAGGCGATTCTTTGTGGGAACTGCACAGTCGAGATCAAGTAAACAAAGATGCCTCAATTTTCATTTTGTGGTTTCGGGAAAAGATAAATAGTGCAGCAGTGCACTGTGCGTTTGATATAGGAGAATGCGTTATCAGGAGAATGGTGTATAATCATTTTGATCTAATTCGAATTATCAAGATAAAAGACATTTTAACATTCTGAGTGGACTCACAAAAAGATTTCCACGAATTTTGGTGTTTTGATGGCACACAGTTTTAACAGGTTTTGAAGCAATAAAGAAAAAAATGATTTATCGCTTAGTATACTTTTCCCGTGGAACATCACATTATATCTCTTTCATATCTAAAAGAAAACAAACAAAAGAAAACTTTTGGGGGTTCGAACCACACCACAACAGGAGCCTGGTGCGCAAGCCCGCGTTTCTACCAGTACACTATCAAGCCTGTACTATTCTAGAAACAAACACGATCTTGATTAATTACAAATTTAAAGCCATTGCAGTGTTAATTTCTGTTCTACACTGCTTTGTTTTCAGGATAAAAAGGAAGATAACAATGTTGTACAACAACCGTAACTTCATTAATAAACTATCTTTCCCTGTTAGAGTTCAATTAAGATTTCTATATTCACAAGGAATGTCACATTTACCTGTATTTACAATTTGCCTATAACATGAATAACTGAGAACATAATCACAAGTTGCGTTCGATTGACGTTCTATTTGATTGTCTTTTTTATCTTAAATTTGTTCCTGGACAATCAATCCAATGTGGGAACTGAACAGTCGAGAACACTGTAAACAATGACATTTTGTGTTTTTCCTTTTTATAGCTAAAATAATTAACGTTAAAATAGCGTTGCAATAATGTAAAAATGTAACGTTTATTATAGCTATTTTTAACGCTATTTTTTAGCGTTAGTTTAGCGTTATAGCTGAAACAACGCTGTTTTATCGCTGTAATAACGCTAAGCTAAATTTAACGTTAATTTATCGCTTAGTTTCCTTTTCCCGTGGAACGTCACATATCTTAACTTAAGCCACGCTATAAAAACAAAAATAACAAAATAAAACAACATCTTCTGCGAGTCAGTAAACAGTACTCTTCGCTAAAATGTCCTCGCATAACAAAATTGTTACTCGCGCGGCGTTGGGATTTCTTTGCTCGGATTATGAAAATATCGTATATTGAATTCCCTTCCCCTCTCCTGTAAACACCAACAAACTAGTTATATTGTGTTTTTCTTCCTTGTTTTTAAACCTTTATTTACAAATTATTTAATTATATTGTATTTTCTTTGATATGAGTTAAATAATTTTTAATACGAAATTTTAAACCATAATACCAACTTTTGAAAAATAATACCAACTTAAAAAAAAGAACACCTACTTTTAAAAAACGTACGGCTGATCGACTGGGGAAACTCCATGTGAACGTCCTCTAACAACCATGTGTTTCGTTTAAAGCATTGTATCACTTAAATAAGTCTCTGTTGCCAGAGACAACACGATTAAATCATTGGCTTACTGAGGCATATTAAAAAGATAAAATGGTATATTAAAAAGCTTTTTGTTATCAACTTTTTTTTAAATACAAACTTTTAAAATTAATATCAACTTTTTTTATTACCACTTTTTTCTTATTTTTAATATAAAATATAAAACATAGGACCAGGGACCAGGGATATCCTAATATGACTCGATAAGCCAATAATTTAATATTGTCGTTAAACAGGACCTGTATATAAGTAACGCACTTTCTATGAAACATAATGTTATAGGTATCGTTTACATAGAGTTTGAAATCTTAATAAAATACTCTCCTCCGCATGCAGGGTAGAGCGTTTCAATTTCGGGCAAAAGTAAACTCCATGTATATAATATTGTCAATAATTGCTTTGATAAAGACCATAAAATAGACTAACTATTTTCAGGACATAAATTACTGTCTACAAAATATTCAGTTAGAAAGGTAAGGCTCTCTCTAATATTATACCAAACTGCTGGGTAAGCTAGTCAATTTCTGTTTATATTAATAACAAAATGAAGCTGACATTATTTTTAAAAATTGGTATTACTTTTAAAAATTGGTAATATCTATTAGAAATTGGTAATATTGTTTTTTGAAGTTGGTATTATTTTTTAAGTTGGTGTTATTTTTTAAAGTTGGTATTTTTTTTTTAAAGTTGGTAATATTTTTTTAAACTTGGTATTATTTTTTATAAATTGGTAATATTTTGATTTTGTTTTTTAAAAGTTCGTTTTAAAAAAAGTTATGGTATTAAAAAACCTAAAGGCGCGCCATAAATCACATTATTATTACTTTATATTTTTTGCTTGGTTTGCATGCATGAGTTTGATTTGCACCTGCTATCGATGTCGTAATTGTTTGGATCTTAATATTTATCTTTCGCTAAGAGATGTATTCATACAAAACCACAGTTTTTTTTTAATTTACAGACATACTTTAATAAATATTTAATGAAAAATAAAGTTTACAATTACATCTGAAATTGTTAAAGAAAATAAATTAAAATTCCCAATTTTTCGCAACTGCTGTGTACACACAAGGTTGCAATTTTATTGCTTTATGATGAAATATGCAGTGATACAACTGAACAATTTATTTGCTGTCAAAAACGTACGTTTTAATTCACATAGAAGTGGTTAATATTTAACACAACGTCTATTCAATGTTCGTGAAAAGCTCAAACGACGTCCATACAACGTCCAAACATCGTCCACATAATCTTCAATCTTTAAAGAATAAAATGTGCCTAAAATAATGCTTAATATAATATAAAAAGCCGTTTTATTCTTGACCAATCAGGTTTATAGAATAAACGGTCACAAAACTTATTGCAAATTTAATATTGAAATTTAGCAAACTGATGTTATTGAAACAATAATTCGTGTATGTTATTGATAGTCTTGTTTCTCCAAGTTGTTGGTTCATTTTTAAGCAAGCAAGTGGACGTGAAGGATTGAGAAGTTTTTTCATTTAAAAAAAAATATGAAGATTCTAGTATTTTTATCGTGCATAGCTGTAGCTATGGCAACCTTTATCTACGAAGAAGGTTATATTTATGTTCCTCTTTCATAGTTAATAATAAAAATAAAATAATTTCAAATGTAGAACTTTAGCTTATACAAGTTTCGTTGCATTGCTTATTAAAGTTTTAGATGATGCTTATATATTTTTTACAATTGTAGGTATCCTTATTTTCTATCAGAATTTCAATGAAAATCCACATTAAAGACTGTTTTCTATTTTTTTTCTTGCAGACCATTTCCATTCAGGCAAAGACGACAAGGTGAGTGATTTTAACGAGCTGCTTGATATTTTCTTGATATCGATGATATAGGTCCAACAGAGAGAATTCATACTTTCTAAATTTGAACATGTCACAATGCGGAAAACAGAATAAAAATCAAATTGGCAGCAATTTTCACAGGCTTTTAACGATGTTTTTTTCTACTTAATAATTAGTCAGTGGTTGATTTAAGATTTTATTTTGGTGAAGAAAAAATATCATTAAATGTGTTGCTTCGTCTTTGATTTGTTAACAGGCTACCGGGTAAACTTATACAATAATTTAAGCAGCATCAATCAAGCTCATTGGTTGACTTCTTTGTAATTTTACCGTACAGAAATGTAGGTGAATAGTTGTCTTCAGTTGAAAATCCTAGATCTGCCACAAATTGTAGTAAGTGAAAGAAACACTTTGTATATGTGTAACGGAGAATTAAGCGCCGGATGAATGAAATTCAAAATTATTTAGACATTAGAATTGCCACATCAATTATAAAGTAGTTTAACAGAGTTCTAAAATTTATTTTTTCCTGAATAATGTTTTTATAGTGTAATGATGAACTACGAAAATGCATGAAGGATATTGACGATTGTTCAGACGTTTGCAAAAGAGGTGACTACAGATGTTATCGCAGTAAGAAATTCAGAGAGTGTCATAAAGAACGCATTGAAGATCGTAAAGAATGTGAAGAAGATTTTAAAGAATGTCGACACGAAAGTGGAAAAAATGAAAATAAAACGGTAATAATTTCATTAAGAGGACTGTAGAAACGGATACAAAAATAAATTTGACCTCTGCTCAAATATGTGAGCTGATGTATTTCTATCTGCAATAACATTGTGCACTGTGAGCAGGTTTCTGGATCTGACTATATGGACTAATAAGTGTTAACTTGTTATTATATGGTGCTCACATACAAAACCTTAAAAATATCAATAAAGGCAGAGAAGGATTGTTGTTTTTTGCCCCTGTTTTTATAGTTTTGAAACTAATATTATTAAAATAACTTTGGATATTGAAATACATGTGTCGGCAACTGTAATCAATCGAGCCTTTGAATTAAACGCAGGGCTTTATTGTGTAATATAATATGTGACACTCAACGCGACAACGTAATGTCAAATGGGTGCTAACTTGAGTTATTTAAGTGCTCATTATTCAGTATTACTATATTGTAGTATCACTGAGCTGAATGGTTTAACCTCACATTTGTTAAGTCAGTTTTTCAAGACCGCAAAAGAATGTCCTGAAGAGATATATATAATTATCCCCTTTTCATTCCCAATACTCAGAACTAGCGCTTTTCTGAGGTGGAGGGCCACATATCCCATTAAATCTTACAAAAACTACCAGAATTTCTTAGTCTTACAACTCCTGTCCTTATTTTGGTGATTAATAGACCTGGATTTGCATCTGCCCTTTTACAAAACATCTAAGCTAGCTACAACTGACTGTTTAATTGGTGGGTTATAACTACAGGAGCAGAGTAAACAGCAATTAAATATCCATTAAATGTAAGAATATTGCACAGGATGACTAATCTTACAATTAAAGTTTAGCCGCCTTTTGTATTTGAGCCTCGTCTCTACAACCTTTACTGGGCAGCCATAGTCAGATAAAAATAACCAGTATTGAAACACTCCTGCTATTTAGTATTATTTTTATTTTGTAAAGTGTAAAGAAAAAAAGAACCGTTGCGTTAGCAAAAGCAAAGACTGCAGACGCGTTTGTAAGCCGTTCGATCGCAGATGCTTCCAAGAAAAGAAATTTATGAAGTGTATCGAAGAGCAAAAAAAAGACCGAGAAGAATGCAATGAAGATTATGAAAAATGTAAAGATGACGAAGAGGGAGAGGAATCAGGAGAAGGATCTGGTGAAGAATTAAGTGTATGTTTATGAAATGTTTTTTATTCAAGTGTTAATGGTTAATTTTTAATTGAAATTGTGTTTATCTTAATGCTTTCACAAACAACCAATTTTTTTGACAAGACCTCAGTTAACATATACTGACCAAGCACGCACCTATAAAATACAACAACTTTTCAAATTTTATAGTGCAAAGAGGAGAAGAAGCAATGCCGAGAAGCAATCCCAAAATGTAAGAAATCTCGCCATGGAAAACACAGTCAATGCGAGAGGGAATCACACACTAAACGAAAAGAATGTAGCAAAGAATATAAAGAATGTAAATGTGATGAGAGAAAAGAAAAAGAAAAGGAAAAACAGAAAGAAAGAAAATGCAAAGAAGGGGTAAGGAAGATATATTTTTAAATTCTTATCTTAGCAAAAAGAATTATAACTATATTGCGTCTTCTTCTCTTGATTTGACTTTCTGCACCAGAATTTTCAACTATTCAAATCTAAAGAAACGAATGTTAACAATATAAAACATTCCACCATTTCTTTTCAATCAAAAACTATTTTATGCAATCTATTAAATCAATGCAATTTTTTATTTAAACATTCAGATGAAGATTGCATTTGTTGAGTGGATTGCACGATCTAATTTTTGTTAAATTGGAAATTTAAAATTTTTCTATTCTTCCATAATAAGATGCAGTTGATATAATATTGTAAAATAAAACAAACTTTTAAAATGCTGAATATATTTATTTTATTCGCAATGCTTTTCGTACGTTCATGTACATCACGAGGCGTAAAATTTTACAAACAAACATTTTCTAAAAACATATTTCTAAAACATTGAAACCAATTAAAACAATTAAAATTGTCATAGAGACGAGTTACAATCTTAGGGAACGCGTTTTAAGCAACCTAATATGTTATCTCAATTTTTTATCACTTACTGCTACATAAGTCGTCTCTATGACGAAAAGCTTTGCGAATAAAATAAATATATTCAACATTTTAAAAGTTTGTTTTATTTTTACATTATTTTCTATTCTTGTGTTCTTTTGGTAAAGGTATATATCGCTTTACATAAAATTTGATTCAAATTCAAAACATTTATGCTGGGGTTCATTTTGACTCTTCTTTATAAGAATTTCTTTTGTCATTAAACATTACTTTAATTAATTGGCATTTGTATTAAAAATTACGCTGTAATAACAATGTTAGTACAAAGGCCTTGAAAAAGTAAACTAATATAAATCACTAAAAAGTGCATATTTTTCTTCTAGTGCAAGAAGAGCTACAAAAAATGCCAAGATGGCAAACGCAGCTGTCGCGAAGAAAAAAAAAATTGTTATCGAGCATGTTAAAAAACACTACAGGATGATTAAATCAGTGTTTTGAAACAAGTTAATGGAGAACATTTTGAAAATATAGTAATGTTTTTCAAAAAATAATTACAAATAACAAATTTTTGATTTTGTTTTATCTTTCTTCATCTTTGCATACACAATGATAGGAAAACATTTTGAAATTTAACAGAGAGATTCTGATACCCAAACGGTGTGACTTTAGTGGCGATCTCGCGTTATAAAAAACTAAGTTTGACGCGTGATATATTCTATGATTATTGCCTGATTTTAGTCAAATTATTCAGATAAAAAAATAAATTATTAGTTATATCTTTGACCTCCAAGGCGAAACCAAGTCGGGAATATTTTTAAACAACTGCAAGAAGCCACAGTATTTAAGTTATGTCTTCCCAAATTTTTACAGAAACTGTTCAATGTATTCATCTCTATGATTTTACCACACACGCGTCTTTGAGAAGATCAAACCATCATCTAGATTATGCCAATTAACTGATCTCAATGAAATCGAAGAAGTTTTTTAAGATCGATATATTTTGGCCTTTCACGGGGCTTTTAACCGCACCTGTACTGGGTAGTTTTGAAGATGTGTGCAGAAGCTAGAGGTTTAACTGAAACTATTTACATATTTTTGTAGGACTTGTCTAATAAACTTTGTTATAATAGCGCTAAGGTTACGAAACTTTGCAGGGATATAGTTTAACTAAAGTGGATATATTTCATACACTTTTCCTGGAATAAGAACCAGTTATTATATGGGAGACAGAAAAGATTCAACGCTATGGCAATAGTCTGTGCTTCCAGGAATGATAGACTCGTGAGCGACCGCATTAAAGGTCTTTGCATAATGTGACCGCATTAAAGGTGAAAGCTCATAAATTAAAAATTCAATCATTATCTAATTAAGTTTAACTAAAAAAAAGTGTTTCCTTAAACAGCCGCAAAATTAAACATTTCAAAACTGATTCTGTGTGAATCATGAGAACGGAACAGAAATTGTTCTATGCTTTTATTATAAACATGGTTATTTATGCCTATCCAGCTTTTTCAATGTATTTAGAATGAAAAGTAGCAGGGTTTACCATATAATAATAATGAGATAATATTAAGTTAACCACTCCCAAATTTCTGCGAAACTATTGTGTTTCGAAACTCAATCTTATTGATGTCATAAGTCAAGAATTATATTTTACGTGCCTTGTATCGCTATACAGGCCTGAAGATATCCAATGTCCGTAAAGCAGAATAGATGCATTTGGAATTTTTCTTTTTGGATAGTTCTATAAAGGGCCTGAAGATATGTTGATATATATATGTATATCAAGCGCGGTCCAAACCCCTGTAATTTATGACACTGCAAGGAGTGCTTCTTTCCAAAAAAAATGTTTTTGTCAAAATAAACGGAATCTGATAAGCTTTTATAACTGATGTTGCGGTTCTGCCTAAAATTTCCAGAGGATAAACAAATTTTTGAATCCGCACCTTAACGCCCTCCAAGGCATGATTTCAAAATTGTTTGTACAACTTCATTACCTTCACCGTTTTATTCATTAAAAGTATAAACTTTTTGCAGAAATATAATATCAATGGAAAGAAATGATAATAAGTGATTGCATTTAGTCAATACTATCACAAAATGTGTTGTAGATCTGTAAAACATTTTTAAATAATGCATGCTTAATTATCATAATCCGTTTATTGATAATCCGTTCACCTAATTAAGAAATCTAAAAACTCCAGTACCAAAAATCACCCAAATAGTGACGCCATCAACAAAAACACCAAACTTTTTTAATATACGTGATGGCTTTAATAACTAAAACCCTTTGTGTAAAGTTTCATTTAACCCTATTCGGCCCCCCTACCAATTTTTTTAATATAACTTTTTTTATACTAATGTAATGAAAATGAAACTTACAGACAATTAAGATAACTTTATTA
>JAUKWF010000755.1:0-10853 GCA_032356525.1 Eutonina indicans
AATCGCAATTTTAGTTAAAAAAACATCAAACTTTGTCACATATAATAGCTGCAAGAGGATAATTGTTATTATATTTTTTGCCATCCACCAAATTAAATTCCCGCCAAATTTAATATTTTTTTTCGTCATCCGCCAAATTAAATTCCCGCCAAATCCGCGAAATTTTCTTTCCGCCAAAATCTCTTCCCGCCAAAATTTCTTCCCTTAAGGTATTACCAAACAGTAATAATAAAACACTTTGTCATACCAATTAAAATATTTGTATAATTTTGAAAAAATCAACAACATTCAAGGACAGAGGGAGGAAAACACTTTTCAAGGACAATTTTAGGACACTTAAAATTGAAGAACATTCGAGGACGAGTGGCCACCCTGCCATTATCTTGAAAATGGCAAAACCAAGGAATAATGACATAAAAACTGATATAAGCATACAAAATCACGCATTTAAAAAGTCATTTATTGAAATTTTAGTAAACGTCAAAATGCTTGTTCTATACAGCGTATAGAAATATTTAATGTTCTTTCGAAAGTATCAGCTGCAATATTCCAATATTCAAATGTCCCTAAAAGCTTTCAATAACTGATGTACAACGCATCCGGAGAAAAAGTATCCAATGTTATATTGCGATTTTCACAAAAAATGTTTGTATCAAATTCAAATAGTCATTTTTGCAAAATAAAACTTTTGAATAGCTCTTGAGATTTTGTGATTCCAGCGATGATAAATTAATGCTAGAAAAATCACGAAGATTGAGTGGGTATTCTTTTTCCCAGTCGTTGTAGAATGAATTGATTTTAATCCGTTTAATGTTATCATGGAGTTAAAAGTTAGGAGTTAAAATTTTAAAGTAATAATGTTTTATTTGTTATTTGATTAGATTTAACCACCAAATCTTAAATCATTTATTGTCGCTTAAATAATGTTCTACACATTATCGATGCAACGCAGGTTATAAACGAATTGCAATGACAAGAACGCGTAAAATATTCCTATCGCAGTTATACCGCGGAAAAATGTTTCTTGTGAAGATACTTTTAAATTTCGATTCAATTGAAAAGGAATAAGAAAAAAAAAAGGAACAGACAAAAATAATTATTTTGCGAAATTAACTTGTGATAGATAAGCGCTGATACATACACCAGTCAAAAAATATTGTAGGAAGATTTGACGTTTTATAAGAAATAAAAATTAATCACGAACCTCGTCGGCTAAAAGCGAAAGTTCACTTGCGTCCGCTGCATCGTAATCGTAAAGTACGCGCGCCCTTCGCGTCAACAACGGCCGATCACTTTCCGCCTCAGGCAAGGCGGGTGCTGATGGTAAAGCTGGGCGTGGCGGGCGCTCAATGGACAGTGGCCTGAAAAAAGGAATGTACTAATTGATTGTTTGAAGAAAACAAATGAAAGGAATAAAAAAGTGTAATTAGAATCATTCTTTATACTTTTTACGGTTAATAAATTTTAATAAATTATAATTTCATTATAACGACAAAGCAGTTTTTATTTAATTTAGAGTTTAATACTTTTATTATTAGAAATCAAATCACAAACACTCCTTTTACAAAAGATGCAAAAGAATATATTTAGAAATTAAAGGAGTTAACGAGACATTAACTGAGTAATATTTAATACGTACTATTATTATATTTTAAAAATTCTCTTATAAGGTATCGCGCCGCTTGTTTTAGATCAATATTTACTACTATCCGTTGCGGGGTGACTGTCTAATATATTTGGTACAAGAATTTTTAATTCACATATAGGTAAATCAAGTTTAGTTTTAATGGTGTAAGATATCACGTAGTCAATATTACCAACTAATCTCGACACTTTATTGCCGTTGATACACTGACATGTGTAGAAAGACCTACTTGACAGTTATCAAACTTGATTTTAATTAATTTAAAAATTTGAAAATTAAAACTTTATCAAATTTGGTGCCATTTTTGTTCTTTTGTTTTTTAAAAAACGGCATAGAATAATTATTATCTGTTTTGTTTTCCGTGGTCACTTTTACAATGTATAGGCTAAATTAAGTTCAGCAACAAAAATAAAACAGAATGATTTTAAAACAGCCAATTCAGATGCATCGATCGATATCGGCAGATAAGTTTTAAAATGAATGGATTATAAAAGGACAAAACTCACTTTTCAAGAGATTGTTGAAGTTCCGAAACATGTTCTTGACATTGTTGATGGTACGTTCCCAATGCTTCCACAAAACTGTTCAATGCTGTCAGATGATTATTCTAAAAAAAGTCAATAGTTAATAATTGTTAATGGTTCACTCAATAAAGATTTTACGCAAGTTTTAAACCTGCATTTAAGAGGACACCTAAAATATTCCAAGACATTTTAAAAATTTGATAATTTCGAATTACAAACAATCTTTAGGATTAGGGTGATTATATATGGTGGCATTTTAATCAAACCACAGATATATTCTAAAACGGGAGATTCAACTGAATATCCATTTACTGTATATAGTTTATTTAAAGATTATAAAAACTTTGATATGAGAAAAACAATTGAAGTATGTAGGATTGGACTATTTTTCTCCATTTCTCCATCCCAAATAAAGAAAAATGCGAGTGTACGTAATATGTATGTAATAGAGCACTCTTAACTTACATGTGTCGTTGAAATGCCTTCTAACAATAATCTTGTGATCTCTTGCTGTCTGTCAAAATCTGATTGTGCTTGACGGAGTTCAACTTCAGCCTTAAAATGATCAAAGAAATCACAAATAATTTTTGGAAGTGAACCATACATAATAACTCACATAATAAAATCACACAAAATCATTTCAACGTTCAAAAAGCGTTTAAAGCGACAATATGCTGACATCGCATGGCCGTTGGTTGTACAGGGTATATAAAAAAAATTTGAAAAGAACACAAACTTCTTAACATTTTATAACTCAATTCTCAGTTTTTATAACAAAGAATAAGGGGGCCTTTACATGGAAAACCATTTCGCCCGAAATGGATACATTTAAATTTCGATCTCCGTTAAAAAGTCTCTTATCGTTTACATGAGAGACCCGAAAGTAAGTTTAATTTCGGCTCTGATTAATTTCTGTAGTTTTGATAGAAATGGAATTTAATTTCGGGGCGCAAAATTTAATGTAAACACTATCGATACGAAATATGTTTATGCGTAATTAAGAAGTTTATAAATGGTAGCTTAAGCTGTGATGCCTGAGCAATGAAGTTTATTGTTTTTTTAAGCGGCCCGAAATGCCACGACCGCCCCGCGAAATGGTTTTATTTCAATTTCAATCAAAATGATTTCTCATATAAACGCAATGTGGTATAAAAATTAATTGCGATCAATTAATTGTTCCTTCCATGTAAAGGCCCCCTAAGATTGTGTTATTTGTTTAAAATTTGGACTATTAAAGTTAAATTTCAATGCACAGGGGGCTAATATAAAATTTAAGAAGTTTTTGTTCACTTTCATTATTTTTTCTATATACCCCTACAGTGGGAATTTAAAACATATTTTGTAAAAAGTTTTACCTGTCTCATTTTTTCTGCAGTTTGTGCCTTTTTCACTTTGGTTTTACATGAATCCAAGTCAAGCCTTTTAACCTCTAAAGCTCTTCGTTCTTTCTAATTAACGAAAAAAACAAAGCATTTTGAAACATTATGTAAATAAATTTAATCCCTGTAACAACATCCCTCAATTATGGCCAGTCAAAAACTCAAAAACTTGTAGTAAGAAAAAACTATTTACTGCTTTTATTAATACTCTTGCAGAGGACTTGTTTATATTCTAAGAATAAGACAGAATTGATAAAGAATAACAAATAATGTATTATACTAACTGTGATTGTTTTCATTTCGTTATCAAGAAAACTCTTCAAAGGGTGAAGAAAATGGGACATAGATTTGTGCATGAAATCTTTTTCTGCATTTCCAAGTTTCTTCATGGTTCCTCCACACTGAGTCAGTGCTGAACCTGCAAATCAAATGTTTTGATATTTATTGTTAACTATACAGTATTCAGTTCAGTAAGTTATTACCTGTCAGTAACACTTCTGCAATTCATGGTTTTCAAGTAAAGATAAACCTAGTACATACATTAAAAATAATTTTTCCGAACTTACTTACTTACTTTCCTTAATAATCATTTTTTCTGTAAATTATAAGTAAATTTCTATAGATACCGTAAGCTGTTCCAGGACCAACTTCTTGGCTGGCATCTTGCATAGTTTGACCAAGAATGAAGGAATTTGTTGGACGTGGTGGGTTTTTCTTGTCAAGCTTCTCATACATAAACTCCTCTATCCTGACTCCTTTGAAAACAGAAAAAAAGTAAAAGTAAAAATCCCAGCTTGAAAAAACATCAAAAATGTGAAAAGAAGACTAATCCTACACAGAGGAAAGATTATTCTCAAGTTAAATATCCTTGTTAGTATTCATAAACATCAGTAATATATGTACCTGGATTGGGTTGTACTGTTGCTTCTGCCTGTTTTAACAATCTCTCTGTCAAAGCTTTTGTTCGGTCTGATCTGAGAGCAAGATTTTCAAATTGAGCATCATATACTGTCTTCTCAGCACTTCCGATCTTTTCTTCTGTAAACTACATTAAGGAAAATAAAAACATATATACACTATTTTTGGGCATGTTATCTTTAATTCAAATAATAAAAGTACTGAGTGACCGTAACAATGTATCAATTTAAATTACAAAGTTTTAGTTAAAGTGATATTTGTATTTATCCCTAGAGAGTGTTATGCTTAATTTAATTATAAAGTTTTAATTTTGTTATTAGATAGATAATAGAAATGAATCATGACATTTGTTGTTTTATGTAACTAAGAATGAGCTCCTGGGAGTGTAATTATATTTAGTTGTGATGTGCAGTCATGATGATTACTAAAATTATTACAGCACAGAGATGAACTGCATGTGTTTTGGTATAGTGAGTATTTGTAAACATATTTTTGTGTAGTGTTGGACCAGTGTGGAAACTAGGAGATGATCACTGTAATAATTAGTTTAAACAAAGAGTACCTCTAATAAGAACTTGTCTGTCAGTTACGGCAGACAGCCACACAGGGATACATATAGTCAAAGAAGATATCTTTTTATGAATAAAAAAACAACATAATTTTGACAATTCTTTATTACAAATACGAGTGATGCATTCTAAAGAATATGTCTAGACTTTTTTAGAAAAACAACCCTGAAAACTTCAAGTTCAACATTACATTGTGTGTTAGCCAAAATATATACTTTGCTTATCGGATTGCTTTTCCGCTCTGCATGTCATTTTATCACGTGTGCGAATTACCAGGCTGTACCCGGAATAAAATAGTGCACGAGTGTTGAATCGCTCGTGAAAAATAGTTTACGCGAGCTTTACGATTGCCAAAACTCATTTTGCACGTGCGATCTTTGCCTTGCATAAAATCACAAGATTAATTTCTCAGTCGATTCTGATTTTAACCCCACAGTTGTTGGTTGATTTGGTCTTTATCCTTCGCACACAATTTACATCATACTTCGTTACATAAGTTTTATTATTTTCCTCTGTTTTCTCGTATCCGATTAGTTCACTTTTTCTCCAAGGACAAAAAAATATATTCGAAATCTTTTTCACGTAATTATCAATATAAAGTATACTTCACTTCATTTCTCTTTGTTTGTATTGAAGAAGAAACACAATGTTATTTTTAACAAAAATGTTTTTTATTTTTGTAAAAAATATGAAAATGACAAAACAAGAACAAGAACGTGAACAAAAGGAAAAAGTGCGAGATCGTAACATATTGATGACGTAATTAGAAACAAATAATGTATGAACTCATTTACAGAACATTACAATTGTATTTTATGCTGTGCTACAGTATTTGTAATAAAAAAAGGAAATAAACACTCTCAAATTTCAAATTATGAGCTATTTTTGCACGTGCGATGTTTGTTTGATTATACCATTTTGCACGAGCTTTATTTCGCTCGTGCAAAACGTTTGGCGCGTGTGCCAGCGCGTGCACGTGCGATCGCACATGTCTCCGGGTACAGACTGAATTACCGATGCTGTTTAACAACATTGTGTGATTACGCAACTAATGATTACGCATTACGCAATATGTGTATCACTTGTAAAAAGTTGCTTGCTGAAAGTTTTAACAACGTTCTCTTAAAAACGATATGTTATTTTTATGACGGAACAGTGCATAAATACTTATTTGTTCATTATTCCCTAATTACTCTAATTTTTATGAAACAAGTAAGGATAATGAATTTTGTCTTGAAGATAGAGCAGCCCATATTTAACATACGTTTATGTGACACAATAAAATATAATAAATATAATAAAATATTAACGGATTATGATCAGTTGTCTATTTTCATCTGTAACTTTTGATGCATAATTCATAATAGTTTCTTACTGTTACACTCTTTTTCCCCCAAATTTATATCTAAGCCCCCAAAATCAGAAAAAGCTCATAAATTTTTGAATCCCGTTTCGGCCGTGGTGAGCTCTTATAGAATTTCCCGAATTTTGGGGCTCGCTGCGAAATATTATGTATATCCCGTGTGGGTGTTTCTTGTAACTGTCTGTCCAGTTATAGTTGGACTCCCAAAAGTTATTTTGTTGAATGATGAAGTGACTCATAAAATAGATATCTATTAGTTTTTGTTTGTTTTTTCTACTTAAAGCTTCCGATAGAGTAAAAACATTCATGAAGAACCGGTTAATAGGAAACAAAATGGATCATTGTCTATTATTCTGCTTTGGTGGTAAATATTGTTTTTAAACAAGTTATATCAAGTTGTCAGAATTTATTTTGATATACACCTACTTGTTTTGCTCTTGAAATGCCAGTTTTTCCAGCCTTGAACATTGCTTTTGCCATTTTTTAGTATTATTTCAAATTACAATCAATTTAATTCAACAAAAAGATATTTAACAAACTATCAAAATTAAATCAAATGATGAGTTGCTTGGCTGGCTCAAATCACAATAAATAAAATCAATCAATAAAACTCTTTACTTACATCAGAGACACTTACTATATCATACAAAATGTGAAAAAAGTGGACTGATATACTTAAATAAAATTTACACTTAACACACAGTAATCATAATAGTAATAAAAACTTCCTACAACAGGAACAGTATCAATTCTTAAAGGATCATCATATAAGGCAGGAATATAAATAAATCAGTCAATGTTTATTTGGAAAGGAAGGAAAACAAATTAGCAAGAAAATCAAAAACAGTAATAAAATGACTAAAGAACCTAAAATTATAACATGATGGTGTCATTATAACTTTTAAGGAAAATCTTAACAGAGAAGGATAAAACGATAAAATGATGAGATCATCACAAAAAAAAATATTTAGGTACCTACCTGTCTCGCCCTACTCCATCCAGTTTTACTGGCGCTGAAGGCAGAATTGGCCATCTTCATGAAAGAGTCTTTGTAATCATTCGCATTTCCACTATCACTGGCCATTTTGATGAGATTTTGAATGAAATTTTAGTTAAAAATCAGGAAAATTCTGTGGTACGTCTGTTTACCGTTTCACTGCGTTACTCTTTCGCCCTGCTTTCGCTTCTATTTCCGCCATTCCTAAAATATGACCTCATCAGGATAAGGGTGGTTCTAGGAAATGATTGTTTTGAAAAGCAAATATGATACTTTTCGGAACTAATTATGTCATGTTCTCACAAAAAATAACAGAATTATAGGAACTATGTTTGACTGTTTTTTATGAAATCTAAATTCTAGAAATAGAATAGAACGAGTCAATAAATTTTGTTTATTTTGGTAGTCATTTTAAACAAAATTTTGAATGGTGAATTTAAGGCGTACCAATGGCGGGGTTGGTTTAAACATGTGACTTGTGACTCGCGTTCTTTCTTTCGAATGTAAACAAAGTTTTTGTAGCGAGGGAGTAGCGTATCATTTTTCACATTATCAAACACAAGTCGAGGACGACAAGCAACAAGTACGACAATGGCTACTACAAAAAATCACCAAGGTAAATTTTATTATGTATTTTTGTTCCTTTGACGATCTTATCTTTAATAAAGAAATTTAGTTCATTAAGCTATTTTGTATGAAAGGGGGTGTGGCTCTGACAGGACCTGTGTGTCTGAAAGCCTTTAATCAATCTGAGGAGTTTAAAATAAACTTCAAGGAAAAATCTGTTTTTATTAGCCAAAAGCAGATCCAGCCAAAAATCGAGGGTTCACAAATTTAGAAAATCAAGCAAAGACATCGTCATAATACTTGAATTTTTAAGCTTTCATTATTAATATAATATTAACTAAATAGAGAGAAAATATCTTTTCTTTTTCTGAACGTTTGCAATTGCAAATGTTGCAAATCTCTGGATCCGCCATTGTTAGCTATATAACTATGGCATAGGGTAAGACAGATAGAAGGCAACATCGTGTAAATCATGAAATGACAAATGTAATTAATAAAAAATAAACATTAAATCTATAACAATCTAAAAACATTTAATTGCATATAACTTAAATTTCAGAAAGTGTTATCTTGATGAAAACAGGTGCTTATATAATAATAACAGGCAATTACAGAAAGTACCTATTCAGTAAAACTCCAAAACTACTTGGTATGGTGCGACTTCACAAAATTTTGGTGGGAAGGGTTTCCTAAAACTAGATCACAAACAACTGCAAAAGAGATAAGCGTCCACAATGTGAAAAAATGTAAAACAACATTATTTAAGATTTTTTATGAAGCTTAGAAAATTCAGGATTTTGGAGCTTACATTAATTTACTGATTGTATTGGAATTATTTTTTAAAAGTTTTCTTAAAAAATAATGGATTTTATTTCACTGATTTTGTTTTCTTAGGAGGAAAAGCATATGGTCAACTCAAAAAAGCACAAGAATTCAGCTTAGATGAAATAAATAAGGTAAAACGAGATTCTGTTAACAGTAAACTTTATTCATCTAAAACAAACAAAACATGTCTTAACTTGTCAAAGAAATGTTTCTTACAAAACCATGTCTTTGATAAAATAGGGTGTTGATTGTATGTATATGCATGCTTAAAAATACAAAAGAGAAAAATGTCATAATTAAAAGAATAAGATCTATGCAATGCAGCCATATATCTCTAAACATATTAAGATCATATGATTAGATTAGATTTTTTCTTATTTATTTGTATTTGTAATAAATAGATGTGTTGTCCCTATTTTCATGCTTGTTTCTTATTGTGTTGGTGTTTTGATTTGATTCTTTTAGCATCACAACCCTATGTAATACTTATTTCAATAATCTTCCATAATTATTTTTAAACTTATAAGATTTACTTGGAAGATGAAGACTATCAAAATGAAGAAGATTATCCAGATCTCAAAGGTCAACTTCACACCTATAAAGGTACATATTAAATATTTATTTTTTAAAGAATCATCCACAAATTTATAATTTTTGTTTTTATTGTCTAGTACTCTTTTTTAAACCTTTGCTTTTTTTTCTAGAACAATTCATGTCATATGATCTTGATAATTCCGGAGATATTGGTAAGAGTTAATTATTATTTTACTAACTGCTATTAGGGTAATTTTAGCTCATAGGAGACTGTTAACTTTAAATTGTTGAATGATGTCTATCATAGCTAGGTGGGTAAAAGTCAAAAATTAAAATGTAATATAATCTTGCATGACACCACATTCATGTTTTTTTTCAATTGACAAATTTAAAATAAATTGGGTAAATAGTGTACAGCAAAAAGTTGCTTTTTGAGTTTTCCACAACTTTGTTTATAAAGATGTTGAAGTTATTTTTATCACGTTAAATAGATTTGATGGAGTTAAAGATGATGATGGAGAAAATGGATCAGGCGAAAACACATCTAGAACTTAAAAAAATGATTGCTGAAGTTGATCGTGAAAATAGAGGTTTGTCAAGCATGATTTTGAAATTTTCTTGATTTTACGTGATGTCATTTTTTGTGGAAATTGTCTGGACATTATTGTGAACACACAATTCAAATACTGTACTGTCGTTTTCTTTTTCAGGTGCAATTTCTTATAACGATTTCTTGTTTATGATGTTGGGGAAAAAGAGTTCTGTTTTGAAATTGTAAGTTTTTCATTCGCTTTTAGAATGTACTTCGCTTTTAGAATGTACTTCTAAGATTCTAGAAATTGATAAAAGTTGTGCTCCTCTTCAGTTTTTTATCCATATTATAACGTGTAGACAATCTAGAATTTTCCAATTTCAACATTCAATCAAATTATGTTTAAAAAGCTTTCGAATATGATGGTTTTATTTATGAACTTTTTGTCTTTTTCTTTAGGATATTGAAATTCGAGAAGGCTATGAAAGAAAAAGAAAGACCAAAGGGTGTTGCACCAAAACGAGATTTCGCATCGTTACCTTGAACATTTTTTTATAAAACGCATTTTGAAATTTGTATTGCATTGAAATAGTATATATTATTTGATTAACGATTCTTATGTCTATAGCTCCTATTGTAATTGTCTATTTTAAGGGATTTTTTTTATTTTAGAGTTGTTTCAAATATACTTGTTCGTACTTTTCTGTACTTGTTTGAGTAGTTTTTATAGGCTTGAGGGAAAAAGTATTTAGAAAGTAACCACATAATTCATTTTTGTTAAACTTTAATCACAATTTGCGTTCTGTTTATGTTTTGCTAAGCTTTAATAATTGGTTATAAGAGTCTGTATCAATACGTCTTTCGCATACCTTGATTTTAACTGATAAAACGAGAAATCTTTAAAGCTACTCGAGCTGTTTTTATTAGTCATGAGAAAGACGTAGTGTAAACATGTTTCTACACCTTGTATGGTAATAGACAACCTGGGTTTTCTGTCTGT
>JAUKWF010000756.1:0-10849 GCA_032356525.1 Eutonina indicans
CGCGGTACTCGGGCCCGGGTATCAGGTCCCCCCCCCCCCTTCCGCGCGCGCACGGGACGTATTCTTTATCACATGTAGACCATGTCTTAAAAAGTACTAACTAGGGCCTTAAAATAAATTTTTATAAACAAAACATCTGTTTGCCGTACCGTTTTATTTACGCGGTTTTATACGAAATTGATAATGGTCTGGCATCTGGGTCTGATAAATGATGTAGCTAGCAAACTTTATTCTGTTATTTTTGTTGTTTTGCTGGTTGTTTTATTTCAAATTTAGATCTTGCTTCTATTCTCCTTATCAGTGAAATAATGATTTGTATAGCTTATGGAGTTAAAAGGGCTCAAAACCAGTTTGCAGAGAATGGCACTTTTCCTTGTGACCTTGATACCTCGAGTCAAGTCGAGTTGAGGGCAGGTTCCATTCCAATAATTTCTCAAGTGCAGATGCATAAAGTGTCTCCATTAATCCCAGGTGCAGGTGTTTTTCCTCACCTATGGGTGCACAAATACTTCTTTTCAAATTTCAAATACACAAACTAGACTATGGTACGTCAATGTGCATAATCCAAAAATGTCAATCTGAGAAATCCTTTATTGCACGGTTAACTTGCGCGGCTGTAGCCATGCAATTACAAGGTTAATAAAGATGGTAGATTTTTTAAGCGTGTAAAAGAATAACTAACAATTGGCCGTACTTGTCTCTTACAGTGTAGGTAAAATAAAGTGGTATATTCCCCACTATTTATTGGACGATAGCCTGGATAGAATTTCAAAATCCTTGATATTGTTTATTCATTATCTTTATTCAAGAAAACAGTTTGCAGAGTATGGCATTTTTCGTCGAGATCTCAAGGGCAGGTTCCAATATTTTTCAAGTGCAGGTGCAGAAAGTGTCTCCATTAAATCCCAGGTGCAGGTGTTTTTTACTATAGGTGCACAACTTCTTCTAATAAAATTTCAAGTGCACAGCCAAAACACTATGCATCAATTTTTTCACATATTCGCATTTTACCACTGTTAGCGTATGCTTTTTTCACAGGCTTTTTGTCTAGTTTACACCTTTACACCCTTCAGGCCTTCCCCAACCTCCCCAAGTGTTGTGTTCACTCAGAAACTTAAATAGTGATATGCTATGATTTTACGGGATTTTTAAGCCAATCAGATTCCTTTACAAATTCTTGGCTTTTTCGTCGCATTGTGTGGTGCTGTGAATTTTAGTGCGTTTTGAGCCAATCTAGATGGTGTAATTTTCACCAACCATGGTGGCACCTCCTTCAAAGTATATCATATTTGGCCCTAGGTGCAAGTGCAACATTTCAATTTGTTATGTTTAATCTCGAGGGCAGGATTGCCATACTCTGCAAACTGGTTGTAACGGGGGACACCAACCTCAATTCCAGGGCAGGGTTCTTCTCAGAGGTGCAAAAAACAAAAGGGCAGGAAGAGGAAGAGCAGGAAAAAAAAGGGGAGGGGGGAGGAGGGGGGGGGGGGTAACGTGAAATTTTGAGTTTTACTGCATACATACTTTATGGATGCCTCCTTATCAGACTTGTTATTAAGGGGAATAGAGGTTTGCAAAAAAATTATGTATGTTTTTCTTTGTAAATACTTTTTGGATGATCTAATTTTTTACAAGAGACTATTTTTATTGTATAAAATATGTCAACTACTCTACCGTGTCGTTTATTTTTTCCCACAAGTTTTTAAAGGATTGCTATAGGGATGTTTTCAAGTCAGTAAAGACTATAAAATTTGTTTCACAGTAAACCAACCAAAGCTGAGCTGGAACTGACCAGAACAGAGTTAAAAACCTGGGAAACCGGGATCAATTAGTAAACGTAAATTAATAAAGTGGGTTAATTTCACAAACAGGGAAACAAGTTTACAGTAATAAAAACAGACAAAATCAGGAAAAGGAGAAAAAAATATTGACCATTCCTTTGCCTTTTGTCAAGCCACTTTTTTAAGACAACACTTTGTTTGTTTTAAATTTCACCTTACTGTTTAAAGTTTTCCCGTTTTGAACAGATGATGGGGTACGGGGTCATAAATTAAAAGTACCTACTCATCTTTCATGATGTTACTTTATTTACTATTTGAATGACCCCTGATTATAGTCTTATTGAGGCCATATTATCTTAAATTTAAAAAGGTTAAATGACTTAAATTCTCTCATTATGTCTTTTAAAATTGTTCTTTTATGAACTTTGTTTTGTCTGCATGTTGCATTTAATCCACTTATCTTTTATTCTCTTTATCCCAAATATTCACTGTGTTGTTAAATCCTCTGTGTCCCTCTAAACTCTCATATCCATTATTTTCACCCTATATTAACTTTATCCTATTCATCCATTGTATCTATTGTACATACAGCCATAAACCCCTGTCTCTCTAAAGCTTTACATACAGTTACTCACTTTTATTCTAATCATGCTACTTATTCCTTTTACTTGCTGTATCGCTTATATCCCCTTATATTCAAACACATCTTTTCAAATTATCCCTTATATTCAATACATTTGTTTGTATCCTTTAAAATAATCCTCTAATACAGTGGCGGATCCAGAGAGGGCGCAAAATGTCAGGAGGAAAGTGAAATGTGATTAAAGAGTCATTAGTTGAAATGTTTTCCCCCTATATCCGCCACTGTAAAAACCTAACTACTAAAATTGGTATAGACACTTGATCCTTTATATCTTTTGAATTGATTAATAACTGATTGTATCCCTTACATTCCATGGTATATATATTTATTTTTATTATTTAGATTATCCTAGTGTTTTATATCAGCTTACTGAGTACTTTTGCGGTTGGTGTATACATAGGCGCTAATCTCTGATTTTAAATGATTCAAGAAAGAGATCTTAACGTATTCCCCAAACCTGTCCGAGGATCCTCCAATCTTCAAGTCATTATTTGTTTGGTATAATAAGTTTATTGTTTTATGAACGTCTTTCCAGGTTTGTAACATTAGGAAGCAAAGTCATAACTTTATTTTAATTGCTGTTTTATTGTTATCTCCAAGATAAATAAAACAAAAAATATTATACAATAAAAATAATTTTCTCTTTTTGGATTGATTTTTGGTGTACTGTAAAGATGAACAAAACACAACAAAATTTTTTTTTATCTATAAATACAGTATATCAGTATATGTTAGCCTCCTGTACTGTACAATTAAACTGCCTAAATTTTAAATGTTTGCGCTCACTTACATTTTTTATATACCCTGTATATTGATTGAATGTTAACAACTCTTTTAGCAAGCTCATTCTGCACTTGCGACCTCGGGTTTTGTATGTAGTTCCCCGTACAGATGAACAAATAGTCAGTATCCCGTTTATTACCTAGTCCTGATTTTATCTTATTCTATTATATTATACTTTCTTTTGTTTACATTTCAGTCAGCGCGGGCTTGTGTAAATGCCCTCAAATTTCCTGCGAAAAACATCTAAATCAATCAAAAGCGCGGATTTAGCCATACAGTTAATTTTTAAAATGGTGTCCAGGTAATATTTACATATATTAATCTTCTATATAGGTAAAATACTTCAAAATGTTGACCAATTGTTTGTATTATATTTCGTATGGTGGTATTTTGTTATGGATTATAGTATTGGTGGTTCATGTAGTGGCTCTTGTCAGAGCGTAAGTATATAATAATATTACTTCAGTTAAATTTATTTTAAAATTCTTTTTTTCCTTACATTTTATCAGGGCCGGCCAAAATATTTTAGATGTAAGTAACTAAAAAGGCCCACGATTTAGTAAATAAAAAGGCCCACCATTAAGTTACTAAAAAAGCCCACCATTTAGTAAAAAGGCCCACCATTTAGTAACTAAAAAGGCCAACATTTAGTTACTAAAAAGGCTTTTTCAGCAAAGAATCTTTTCCTATGTAGCGCAAACGAAAAAGAAATAGACTCCATTATTGCTTTATATTGAGTCTGAACTGGAAATTGCTATATTCTATATTAAACCAGAGTTTAGCTGCCTAGCTCAGTCCAGTTATTACATGTGCAATAAATTAAAGTTTAATTTTTATATAGCCATGAAAAAATTATTTTTTTCGTGCTATTAAAAGAGCAAGCACAGAGATCTTGTGAATTTTTGTGAATTCTGCCAGTCTGAATGAAAGGAGCACAGTGATCGGAACTTAAAAATCAAAACATTTTAACAAGATGATACTGTTGCTTTTATTTAAATTGTATAATTTCAAGACTGGTAATTGACAGACGTGATCTTAAAGAAGCTTAGAAGGCAGATATTATATTATGAATATTCAAACTTGGCATTCTAATCGATATCAAAATTTAAGCTGCCATTTTGAATTAGTTTCTTTTGGTTTAAGAATCTTCCTATGTAATTTAGAAGGTAATTTCTCAAAACTACAATTGCTATACTCCTTTTACACAGTGTCGAATCACATAAAGACGAAAATAAATGAGATCGCAGAAAATGATAGGGACCAAAACGATAAAAGGCTGTAATTATAAAACCACATTTTCATGTTTCTAGATAAAAAAAAATTCTTCTTCGTCTTTCTTATGTATTATTGAATTTATTGTCGTTGTTACATGTGACATTCCACTCGAAAGGGAAATCTCTATTGAGCACTCGCATGAACGCTCACATGAGTGCTAAAAAAGTGAGCGATTAAATCATTTAGTTGAGCGATATTACAATACGATAGTGCTGGAAAATTAGCTTTTTAAATTACGACAGTGATGAGAGCTCACGTGAATGCTTATGTGAATGCTCATGTGATCGCTCATTTGAGATTCCCCTTTTTGCGTAGAATGTCACAAATGGGAATATATGTACGTGTAGCATGTGTAAAATTTCACTTCTCTGCTTTCAGGAAGTCATATCTTTTCAAAAGTTCAACCAATACATCCGAAACCAGTTCTCCGCGTGTTTATGGAATCTCAATTATCAAGGTATGTTTAACATTATCTTTTAGGTCTTATCCTTAAAATCTTATTTAGCCTTTTAAAGCTTTTTTTAAACTTGACACTTTTTGGACGCTCGTTTGTTGCCAGGAAGTCACTCCTTGGTGCATGGGTCGCGAAGCTCCTAGGTGTTCACCTCTAAGGGACCAGGACCATAAAATAGCCGTTGTTATTATGGCAAAAGGGGTAAAAATTGGCTTTTCCATGGTTTTATACTGTATGGAAAGGTCAGTCTGTACGTGTTTGAATAGATTCTGGTCTGGGTTTTTTTTTGGATTTGTTTGATGTAAATGAAAAATATTTCTGATGTTTATGAAAATAAGAGTTATATAAATCGTTTTTTGATTGTTGTAAGCCACCATTTTTCAACAGGTTTTAGTCTTATCTGATTGGTTTATCATAGTACAATTATTTCTTAATTGTACCGGAAACACAGTACATTAAGAAAATAAATAAACCAATCAAAATCCAGCATTTCCTCTCGATGTTTTTATAACATTCGATTTTGACGATTCGAATAATATCAAAACATTGAAATTGACGTCAATCGTTGCGTAAATGATGTTTGAAAGAGTTTCGAAAATCAAAACAAAGTTGTTGTTGTATGTTTTTGTAATCTGCAAGGAACCAACCTCGTTATTAACGCATAATCAAGAAGTTACTCGTACAATTCAAAACAATTGTACTCAAAAGTCGGCTAAAGCCTCGTCAAAATTACTTCGACAGTTGAGAACTTTCTCATACAATTATTTCTGAATTGTACATACAAATTTCCTTTACAATTGGTACAGTTATTATAAGTGACATGTAATAGTGAGTCTATTATACCGTAGGACGTTGATAACTATTTGGAAGTTTACAAATTTGCATCCTGCAGCCACAATTGGCTTGATATCAAATTCAAACTAGTATCAGTATTAAATTCATAATATGTGACACACGGGGAATCTCACATGAGCGCTCATGCGAGTGATTAATAAAATGAGCGATTAAAAAAACATATAGTTGAGCGATACAACGATACGATGTTAATGAATAATGAGCGATTAAATCATATAGTTGAGCGATACTACAATACGATGGTAATGAATAATGAGCGATTAAATCACTCCAGTGAGCACTCATTTTTCGTCTTCCCTGTTCCTGTTTGAAATACTTTGTTGAACTAAATTAACATTTATATACAACATCCGTAGAATATGAAGGAATTTAAGCAAAAAATGTTTAAAATGTATGCGAGCTTTTAAGCAATTTGGAGTACATAGAATTTGACATTCATTCTAGAACCGGTGGTACAAATTTTCACTGTTCATTTAACCGGTCAAATTGTGAGCTTGATCGGTCAAGATATATGATAACCGGCAAAGTGTGTGAATGAAGTGATCAGTCAGTTGTTCATTGGTGGAAAAAGAGTTTGCACCGGTTAATTAATTTGTTTGACCATCAGCCAGCAATCCGTCAAAGACACCGGTTCTTTGTACTCCAAATCGCTTGGATGGTCACATCTTACTTAAAATACTGATTATTTTTGTAAATTCTTACGTAACAATTTGTCTTTTAATTAAATATTATCTTTTTTATATAAAAGTTCTGTCGGTATTTCTGGCTTTGTCTCAAATTCAAAATACATTTTGCTCGCAAACGGATCATTTTTTTAATATAATATCCTTTTGATGAAACATATAGAGAATTCAGTTCAGATTCTTTTTGTTTTGTTTTGAAAATCAATTATTTTTGATTTTAGATTGGGTAGATTTGAGTTGTTTGTTGTTTGTTGTTTGTTGTTTGTTGTTTTCTGAAAAGATATATATCAAAACGCTTAGATAACATTTACATGCTGTATAATGACACTGCAGGAATTTCGAAATTAATTCTTCTTATGGGTAAAAAGAAAAATATTTGATTTAATATCTAGGATTAATTTGAAATTTGAAAACGTTTCGAGATTAGATTCAGTAAAACCAAATCTGAAAATTATTCAACAATGGATTTCTATCAGACATCCACACTTTTTTATGCCAGCGTTTTTGTTATTATCGGTTGTTTTGGTAACATATTGATCATTGTATACTTCACAAGCAAAACAACAAGACGTGGACAACCTATAAAGAAAATAAGTAACTATCACTTCATCTTGGTAATGTTAGCTGCGTGTGACCTCCTGAATGTTTGGCTTGGGACTTTTTGTTTTATATATATCAATATACTGAATAAACAAATTCCAAACCACATCGTTTATATATTCATCACGTTTGTGCCTTCGACTGTATCATGCTTGATTATGGTTCTATTGTCTTTTGAAAGATACCAGAAACTTGTTCACCCACTATCGCAGTCATTTCGAAAACGCACCCTTGTTTTGACGGTTCCGTTATTCTGTGGTATTGCTGTTTTATTTACTATCCCTTTTATTATTTGGTGGGGTCCAGAAGTTTCATCTTATAAAATTGTTCTATCCTATGTCTTCATTATCTCCATCGAGTGTCACATCCCAGCAAGTCTTGTGATTCTATTGTACTACAGAACCTCAAAAGTTCTGAGTCACCAAAGTTCATTAGACGAAATATCAGAAGCAAGAATCTTACGCAATAACAAAGCATTGGAGACGTTAAAGATTTTAATTGCATTATACATTACGATTGTCTTCACTGGTAGAATCACGTATGCAGTCATAATAATTTTAACTGTTTATTATCCCAGAACATTTATGACAGAACCAATGAATAAAGCCTTGCACATTATGTTTTGTTTAGTTTATGTTAATAACTGCATTAATGTGTTTGTTTACATGTGGAAGATTCCACCATTCAAAAAGTACATCTTTACATTATTCAAAAGTAACAAAAATAACAATGGTAGAAGCAGTATCAATGGTGTGACCACGGTAAACAACGCCCAAGCATGTGTGAATGAAACAAATCTTTAGTTTAGTTTGTTGTTATGTAAAATGTGATTGGCTTAGTTTGTATTTACAGAAGCATCAATGCTGACATTGGCATTATTTGGGGCATTGTCTTAAAGACTTGTTATCTACTGAATGAACGCAATGGGCCTTCCTTGCAAATTTAAATTCTTGATACTGTAACCGAAATGTTTACTTGTTTCTTAATACTGCCGTTTTTTAATTTCAACCCTTGACTTTTGCGTAATTTATAGAACACAGCCGCGCGGGCTCAAAATACTGTTCGGCAAAGTTATCCACCATTTATGGTGGACGGTGAATGAAAAAACTTATTTGAACATATATTTCTCCTGCGGGGAATATTTTATTTTTCAATATGGGTTAGGTTTTTGTTTTGTTTTAATTACAATGTTGGTCATAAAGAGATTATTGTATATATATATATAATTCTTCTGATCGAATTATTAAAAATATTTTCTTTTACAATAAGATGAACTACTTAAAGTTTATATATGATTCTAAGGTGGGGTTACTTATAAATCCTTTATATTTTTTCTGAAAGCAATTGCAAAGTTTATTAAGACGACTCACTTCCTGGCTCAATAACATTTACATGATATAAAGCACTGCAGGGAATTTTCTGGGTTAATTCTTATTGGAAAAACAAAAATATTTTGTTTATATAGGGGTAATTTAAAATTCATTTTTTATAACTCGTCAAAAGATCGGATCAGAAAAAATTACAGCTCCAAAAAAATTAAACCAAATCTAAGAACTATTCAACAAATGGATTTCTATCAGACATACACACTTTTTTATGTAAGCTTTTTTGTTATTATCGGGTGTTTTGGTAACATATTGATCATTGCATACTTCACAAGCAAAGTAACAAGGCGTGGACAACCTCTCAAGAAAATAAGTAACTATCACTTTATCTTGGTCATGTTAGCAGTATGTGACCTCCTGAATGTTTGCCTTATGACATATTCTTTTATATATCGCAAAATATTTAACAGACAGTTTAGCAGCCACGTGCTGAATCTAATTATCGTGTTTATGCCTGCCACCGTATCATGCTTGATTATGGTTCTATTGTCTTTTGAAAGATACCAGAAAATTGTCCGTCCACTGTCGCAATCATTTCGAAAACGCAGCCTTGTATTGATGGTGCTGTTATTCTGTGTTATCGCTATTTTATTTACGATCCCTTTTATTATGTGGGAGCGGGATAAGTCCTATAAAGTTGTTGTATCATATATCTTGATTGCTTCCATCGATTGTCACATCCCAGCTAGTCTCATGATTGTAATGTACTACAGAACCTCAAAAGTATTAAATCACCAAGACACATTTGACGAAATATCAGAAGCAAGAATGTTACGCAATAAGAAAGCATTGGAGACGTTAAAGGTTTTAATTGTGTTATACATTATGATTGTCTTCACTGGTAGAATCACGTATGCAGTCATAATAAGTTTAACTGTTTATTATCCAAAAACTTTCATGACAGAACCAATGAATAAAGCCTTGCACATTATGTACTGTCTAGTTTATCTTAATAACTGCATCAATGTGTTTGTTTACATGTGGAAGATACCACATTTCAGAAAGTACATCTTTAGATTATTCAAATGTTGTAACATCAGCAACAATGGTAGAAGCAATACTAATGGTGTGACCACGGTAAACAACACCCAAGCATGTGTGAATGAAACAAATCTTTAGATTATTCAAATGTTGTAACACCAATAATGGTAGAAGTAGTACCAATGGTGTGACCACGGTAAACAACGCCCAAGCATGTGTGAATGAAAAAAATCTTTAGTTTGTTGTTATGTCAAATGTGATTGTGTCAGTTTGTATTTACAGAAGCATCAATGCTGACATCGGCATTATTGGGTTATTGTCTTAAAGACCTGCTATCTACTGAATGAAGGCAGTGGGCCACTCTCGCAAATGTAAATTCTTGAAAGTGTAACCGAAAAGTAGATTCTTATACATATAATACAAATCTACTTGTTTATTAGTATTAGCGTTTTTTCATTTCAACCCTTGACACAGCCGCGCCGGCTCAAAATACCGTTCGGCAAAGTTATCCACCATTTATGGTGGTCGGTGAAAGAAAAAAAATTATTGGAACATATATTTCTCCTGTGGGGAATATTTCATTAGTTAATATGGGCTAGGCTTTTGTTTTGTTTAAATTATAATGTTGGTCTCTTTATGATCAATTTTTTATATATTATCCTTCCGATAAAATATGTTACTAATGAATTGAGTATTTTTTTTCTAAATATTTATATATATGATTCTATTCTTCTTTTGCGATGAACATATCGCATAAAGTGCTCAATGTTTGAGAAAAACAGAGCGAATTATTAAAAATGTATTTATATTTTCTTTTACAATACATACATTACTTAAAGTTTATATATGATTCTAAGGTGGGGCTAAATCCTTTATAATTTTTCTGAAAGTTATTGCAAAGTTTATTTATAATATATAGCATTCATGATATAAAGCATTGCAAGGAATTTTCTCTGTTAATTCTTATTGGAAAAGCAAAAATATTTTATTTCACCCGAGCGAGCAGGCGAAGCGGGTGAGCGATTGCGTCTCTTTATCCAAAAAAAAGAATTCAATTTTAGAATCTATGTATTTTTTTATATACGGTGGCAACGAAAAAAAAATTAAGACAAATATTTTGACAAATTCAGCCATAACAACGCCATAACAACTGAGCCAGAACAACTGGGCCATAATCGTAGACACTTGTGAAGAAAAATATTACGGCAGAGAAGGGCTTGCCCGGCTATCGGCGTATATATAGCCTGTGTATCCATTTGCTATTTTCCAACTTTTACTTCTGAAAAGGATGATAGTTACAGTTCTGTCTTTTTTAAATCGCTGCGTGTTGGACAATATCAAGTTAACAAGTTTAATTACTAATTACTGGCTACTGCAGCAACAATAAATGACTTTTTCCACATTAATAA
>JAUKWF010000757.1:0-10848 GCA_032356525.1 Eutonina indicans
AACAGTAGACGATGGGTATAGATAAGGTGGGTTGGGTGGAAAATAAAGGGCGGCCGGAGAAAATATAGTAGGAACTTTCACAATATAAGGGATGGTAGACACAGGGACCGAAAGGACTAGTAGGTAGTAACTTGAGATAGAACTCACTAAAAACAGGAGAGTGTTTTTTGATGAAACCGCACATAAACTGTATGTTCGATTCAATAGAAAACACTCCTTCACAGAGACTTTAAAACTTACCAGATTTACAATAAGAACCAGAGGGACATGGTCGACAATCGCTTTCTCTTTCCAATCCCATAGCACTGTCGTTGGTGTAAGTACCATTCGGACATATAACCGGTATCTCGGTACGCGCCGGACAGTAGTGTTTCGCCGGACACTTTACTAACTGGTACACTTTGCTTGTACAATAATAACCTGCTGGACAATCTCTGCAGGTGCCTTGACCGCGGCTTGGTTGGTATGTTCCTACATATAAGAAAATAGATTCCGAATATCTATGTAAGTGTACAGTAATTTTTCAATGTCAATGATTTTTGAATGGATACGTTCCTATAATAACTTGCTGTCTAAATAACTTTGAAATGTATTTTCTACCAATAGAAATCGAAAACCCCAATGGAGTTATAATAAAATTAAATACAAATGTATCAAGGAAATTACCTGTTTCACATTCAATAGGCCATGCTGTGCCATTCGGACAGTAGTGTCCGGTAAAACAAGTGTAATTATCCGGTGTTGGTACTTTGCTTAGTATGCTACTTGGACAATACCAGCCTTCCGCACATTTTCCTGATGGTTCTGTCAGTCCGTAATCTCCACAGTAATAACCAGGTGAGCAGGGGAAGCATTCACCACTATTCCGGGCTCCTGTACTGTTCCGGAAGGTACCTCTCGGGCATTTCCGTGGTGAAGGTGTTCCGTTTGGACAGTAATTACCCGCAGGACATGGTCCATTTAGAGGGTATTTCGGATGGCTTGCGTTCGGAGCTTGGAAAGCAGCACCGCCTTGACAAAAGTATCCTTCCTTACAGAAACCATATGGGACTCGGTTACCATAGCCCGGACAAAACATACCAGGCGTACAATCAGAACAAGCCCCTTCTTGACTCAGTCCGGATCGGTTGTTGAAAGTACCGGGCGGGCATGCTTTAGCTTCACCTCCGGGACAATAATAACCGGGCTTACAATCAATAGGTGCGGTCATGTTGTAGTCCGGACACATCTTGCCTACATCACAAGTTGTACAAGAACCTTGACCGGCGTTGGCTTGGTAAGTTCCCGGAACACAACTTAATTCAATACTGCTTCCTTTAAACGAAACATACTTTAGATGTTAACTGGGAATAAATTTCAATAATATAAAGTACACGAAATGAAGATTGGATAAATCATTGGATAAATCAACTGTTAAGACCAGAATCAATTCTAAATCTTACTCAAGAATATGACAATACAATTAAGACTGATAAACGGTATATCAATCCCATACGATTGAGCCTGTTTTGAATTTCATAGTTCTCATAAAAAAGCGTGTAGATACTAATTGTGGGGCTTAAAAAATGAAAAACGTTCAATGATATATGTATGTAGACAACACAGGTAAAATCCTTTTGGACATCAAATATTAATCAAGAATATGACAAGAATAATCAAAGCCCGAGAAACGGGCTAACAGACTAAGAATGTTTGAAATTTCCTAGTTCTCATAAAACTATTAATTGTGAGGCCTAAAAATGAAAACAATTTTGTAACCTATGCAACCTACCTTCAGGACAATAAAATCCTTTCGGACATCGATAACCAATAGGGAGTTCGGTGGGCGTTGCTTTATGCGAACCTTCCAAACACACATAACCAGCACTACAGTTGGGCGGGTTCTTCAATTCTTCAGCACCGGCGACATTACAATACTTGCCAGGTGGACATTTTTGACATTCCGACTCCTGCTTCAATCCGGACTCACCGGAGTAACGACCACGCGGACAGGGGGTCGGTTCGGACGTTCCGTTCTTACAGTAATAACCTTTCGGACAGAGATCGTTCAAATAATCATACTTCCAATCACTGACTGCGTTCTGTTGGTATGGCGACGGTTCTTTAGCTCTTTCCATACAGTAATGTCCAGCATAGCACGGACCAGTCACATTGGTAAGCCCGTCAGCTGCGCAGTACGCACCTGGTGTACATGGTAGACATTGCGTGATGTTCGCATATCCTTCTTCTGGACCAAACGTACCAGCCTTGCACGGAAAGGTTTTCTTGTACGACGTTCCGAGTGGGCAATAATAACCACTGGGACATGGTTTGGGTGACACGACAGGACCTTCCGCAGGGTCGCAATAAAATCCTTCCGGACAGGTGAGACATGTATCTTGTGTGGATGCACTTTGGTAGGTTCCGTTGTGACAAGGAGTTGGGTATTTTGTGCCAACTGGACAATAGTGACCAGGTAAACATGGATACGCAGCTGGTGTTGATGATGATTGACCAGGTGGGCAATAATACCTGAATTGCGAAAAGACAAAATACCATGATATTAAAGAAAGCAAATAAATATTGTATAAGCCATAAGCCCATAATAGAATAGAAACATTTCGCTTACTTTATAATATAAAAAACACGTAAAAAAGAAGGTTATCGGGCTTAAAGTCAATTAAGAATTTGACCTGGAAAATCAGGTTATATCAACTATTTTATCTACCTAATTCAACTTATACACCAGCTTTTTCACCTTTTCAATACTCGATACTTTCGAAGTATTGAACCTGAATCCAGATCATAATAGAAGTTTCTAAATAAGCATCTATTCTTAAGGCTGATTTGGTGATTTTTTGATAACAAATTGTTTACAAATGTAGCCAGTTGGAAAGTTTGTTTTAATTTAAAACATGCTATCTTCCAAATTTGACTCAATAAAATCGTGGTCACACCCACCTTGCTTTACACAAATTTGTTTCTCTAGACAAACCGTCCACCTCACAAAAGCTACCAGCAGTACAATTCAAGCAGTCACCAATCTTCTTGTTACCGGTTCCATTGGCGTAAGTTCCGGCAGGACAAAGCAACGGAACACCAGTACCTTCCGGACAATACCTTCCGACTGGACAAATAAATTGCGTCGCAACGGTCGATTTCTCGTTACAGTAATACCCGGCCGTACAATTGTTTGTTGGCGCTTCAAGTCCGGCATGTTCACAAAATTTACCGGGCGGACAGGGTAGCGGATCACTGGAACCACGTGGGCAATAATAACCAGCAGGGCAAATGTCACCTGAAAAAAAAAACAGAAAAATAAATTTTATGAAACATTTGAATATGGTATTCGATTCATTAGCACTGGTAAACTTTTACTTGTACATTATCGAGAAAAAAAAACTTGATAATATCTTTAATAATGTATTGATAATGTAGTAATTGCATGCAGCTGAGTGTAATTACCGTTAAAGTTTACGAGTCTGTCTGTTAAAGGCGTAAGCTTAGCCTTTTATATAAACAGCGCACCTTAAACTTGTTCCCCTACCAGAAGATTTGAAAAAGAAACATCAATATTTTACATCAATATATTACAGTTACAGTGGAATCTCTCCAAAGCGGAAACCATTGGTGCAAAAAATTATTGCGATCTATATATTCGTTCCAAGTACACTGTCCGTCTTATAGAGCTGTCCGCTTTAGACGGTGTATTTAAAAGGTCGAACAAACTAACATTATATAGACGAGGGGAAAATAAAAATTAATCTATTAAATATTAAAAAGGGTTTCGCGTGACTAGTTGCACTATTCTCTGTTTGCCAGCAAAGGGTTTTTTGGAAACACAATAAAATGATATAACTAGTTAAAAGGTTTTACAGATGTCTGCTAAAGGCCGTTTTCCACTTCATCAGATCGGATCAGACCGGATCAGATTTTTTCATTTTCTCAAAGTATTTTTACGATCTGATCCGTTCTGACAAAAGTTGAACTCAATTCAACTTTTAAAAAATCCGTTGGGATTGCATCAGACCGGATCAGATCGTGAAAATACTTTGAGAAAATGGAAATCTGATCCGGTCTGATCCGAAATGATCCGATCTGATGAAGTGGAAAACTTCCTTTAATAGAGATTTTAGAATTATACCAAAAACTCACTAATTACTAAATCCGGTTTAGAAAGAAGAACATCTGTGTTATTTTGACTTTGACTTAGCCCTACGTGTATTTCCCTCCCTTACCTTTAGTTGTATTGAAATCATTGCATATACAATCATGTGGTTTGTAGCAAGTATCACCAGGGTTGTTGGCATTGTTAGCTTGTAATACGCCAATGTCTCCTGGTCTTGCTGAGTCAGCACCCCCTCTGCAGAAAAATCCTGCGTCGCAAAGATCGTTGGGTGTTATCCTACCGTAACCTATGAAAGTATGTAACGTAAGTGAGTAAAGTAAAGTAAAAAAAAACACTTTCGTTTTCAGTACAAAAGCTCTTAAATATTTTCGCTCCTTTTACTGGCCTTGTTTTTACGAAAACGATCAACTTTAACAGGCCATTGTCATCGAACTGTCATAAATTTGTAAAGTTGTAATAAAAAAACTTTTGATGCAATAGCACTCAATTCAAATGTTGAAATTAGAAACAAAAATTGCATTGTGGGATTAATACTCGGACAAGCATAATTTAAGTGACGTATTCTGAACGGAGCGCTATTATATTACCTTCACAATAGTAACTTGGTGGGCATTCCGTACACGACGCTTGGCTGTTTTGTCCTGTCTTGTTGTTGTACGTTCCTGGTGGACATTTGTACTGTGTGTCGTACTCAGTACCATTCAAACAGAAGTGACCCATAGGACATGGTTCAGGTGTGATCGTCGTGCCGTTGCAATAAGTACCTGAATGTAACAATCATATTTGTGTGTATAACGAATAAGAATCACAATACTGAAATTTGCACTGAAAAATTTCACTATAATAATAAACATATTAAATAATTTCTTTTAAAACGGGAAAAATATGAAAAGCATTTAACAATACACGGGTTTCAAAATAAGCGCGTTGATATGGAAACCACTCCATGTAAACAATAGTATTTGTGTATTCAAGGATTTAAGTATGTTTAAGTGTATTTATATAACAGAATTGAATCCCAATATTGAAATTTGCACTGAACATTTCCATAATAATAAACATATTAAATAATTTCTTTAAAAGTTGTTCAAAAATTTTATGTCAACTGGGGAAAAATATGAAAAGCATTTAACACAATTAGCAAAATTACGACACAAAACAATGAGTCGATGAGTAGGCTTTAAGTAGACAGCTATTTAAAGATGAAACGTTAAAGAAAGAAGGGACAAACGGGGATCAGTGACGGAGTTGTTATAAACTAAACAACACTTCACACTGTTTGACTGTTTCCGTAGTATAACTAAACCTACCTGCTGGACAAATCGAACATTCTGCCATTCCAGTGACGCTAGCATAGTATCCGCCCTTGCACGGTACCGGATATCCTGTTCCTCTCGGACACTCGTGACCACGGAAACAGACACCGCCCATCCCTGTATGGATATTACCGGAGGGCGCCTTCACGTTGACGCCCACTTGACACCAATGACCGGCATCGCATTCCGCTGTCGGTGCGGGTAGTCCGGGACTATTACAATACCGCCCACTGGTACAGTTCGAGCATTCGCTTTCTAACGTTAAGCCTTCCCTTGCTCCATACGTTCCAACAGAACACGGTTGGATGTCATACCCAGTGCCAGGTGGACAGTAATAACCTTGTTGACAGAGGTCGGCCGCTACACGTCGTGTACACATGTAGCCTACAGGACACGGACTGCATATAGAGACACCTACACAAAACAAAAAATAAGGAAAAAGTAAGAAAATATAAACATCAGGAATCGGCGAAATCTGATTTTAGAGACACCTATATATACAAAGAATCGAAATTAAAAAAAAGTGAAAAATCCGTAAAAAGGCTGTAAACTTTTGATCAATAGCTAAATATCTGTAAAGAATCTAGATTATCGAAAAATGCAAATTCAAACAATAAACAAAAAGATAAGAGTGATTAAAACCATATTGTTACTAAAATATTTCTTTTTTCAAATTGACATAATAATAACATTGTAAAAAACCATGATTGTCCTTAGATTCAAACATCCGGAAAAAACTAGATACATCGTAAAGGTTTAAGAGGATGCAGAGGATGTTTGAATCCAAGAAATCTCCAAGACTTTTCAATGAAAAAGTAGTTCAAGAGTAGTTCAAAGTTCAAAGTTCAAAGGACACTATCTGACCTGTTACATTTGTATACGTTCCATTCAAGCATGGCTTCGGTTCATGTGCACCTTTCGGACAGTAACTTCCAATCGGACATTCGTCACCAGTCTTCCCATCATTTGGATTCGATCGTGTTGCATTTAATGTACAGTAAAATCCTTCTAAACATTCTCCAGATGTTTTGAACAAGCCTGGTTCCCCACAATATTGACCAGGATCACAGGCTAAGAGATAAATTCATTTTTACTTGATTAAAAATACCAAAGAAATTCCAATACATGCGCGTTCAGATTTATTTCGAGGGGTTAATCTCTTTAAACATTTTCCCTTTATCTGGACTTGAGAAAGTATGTGTGAGTTTATGGTTAAAATCTTACAGCGTTCTACTTACTCAACTAACCAAAGCCTTTGATATGAATAAAATTGTTGTTTTATATTAGGTTAATTCAAGAAGAGCTCGAAATTCACTATCAAGAATCCAATGAAATGATAAGCTTACATATCCCTAAGCAACTTGACATAAAAGTTGACTCCCTGGAATCTGACTTTGGTTTCAAGCGTCAAAATATATGCGAAAGGAATAACAAAGAATAATTAAGTTCTGTATATACCGATACAGTCTGACAGCTGTGTTTTCTGTTCATGTGGTTGGTATGTCCCTGCCGGACATTCGACCGGTTGCGGTGTCCCTTCCGGACAGTACGATCCATTCGGACACTTGACACCGTACACTTTCTGATCAGGGGACGGTTCTTCTGAGCCAGATATACACCAGAAACCTGCTGTACATTTCTTATATGATTCTTTGAGACCTTCGGATGGGCAATAGAAACCAGGTAAACATGGTAGACAACTTGTGGCGTTGGTGAGTTGTGTTGTGTTGCCGAATGTTCCTGTGGTGTAGAAAGATATTCAATTTACATAAAATAAAAAAAAAAGAACTTTAAGGATCCAAACTTACATGTGGTGCACTATCCACAATACAATATCCAAAAGAACCAATTTGTTTAAAATTTCAAAGGATTAACTGTAAAACTGACATCGCTAAAATGAAATTGATCGTGAAAGAGTTCTAATTCATATATGGAAATATGATTTAATTGTTTTGGTATAAGTGTCTTGAGTATAACACGAGACAATATTTTGCGACAAAACAAACATTTCTGATTAAATATCATATTCTTCTTACCTTTGGGGCAATCAATCCCTTCTTTTGATTGTTGTGGACAGTATTTACCAAATGGACAGACATTTCCAGCTTTACCGTCTGTAGGTGTTGATGTCGATGAGCCAGACGAACAGTAGTAACCTAGAGTAAGCGAATGAAGTTTGGAATAAGTACTAAGTGAGACAAAAATGCTAACAATCCCACAAAGTGAGATTTTCATTCGGTTAGTTTCATGAAGTTAATTCAAGCCAACGCGTTAGAACAAAGTAAAGAATCATATCTTAGATATTTCTGCCATTTGTGGTAGTAAAATATGCAAAATGAACAAAAGACAAAAGACAAAAAAAATAAATCAAATACGTCAATTTTAAGCGAGATATACACAATGATAAAACCATTTATTTGGTAGGTTAAGTAAGTACTGTATATATATAGTATACGATCAATGTTTTCCTACTCTTCACTGAACCAGGAGTTCGTGACATCAGAGAACCAGAGCAACAAGAGCATAAATAAATACCTGAAGAACAAGGTCCACTGACAGTCGTTTCACCAAGACCATTGCAATAGAAACCAGCTCCACATTTTGTGCAGTCGTCTGCTTTCTCTAAACCATCTTTATTGCTGTACGATCCGGGTAGGCAAGCATACTGTCGAGGTGTTGACGTGTTTTCAGGGCAGTAATATCCTGCAGTACAATTGACAGGTTGGATGACACCTTGACCAGGAGATAGTGGTGTGGGATCACAGTAGTGACCGAGTGGACAGATCTTGCAAGAATATTGACCAGCTGAATCCTGGTATTGACCTGGTATTGAAAAAGATAAGAAAATAGGATGAATTACAGGGAATAGTTAGATGGTCGTCAGTGTCATAATCCAACAGATCGAAGCTTTGCACGATTGCCTTTTCAAACAGGTGCAAATCGTCAATTCCAGAGCAATGTTGACATGACATATTTTGCTCCCTGATGCATGGGTCGCGGCGCTCCTAAATACCTACCTAGGGCTCCAAGACCGAAAAAAAGGCTGTGACTAACACTCCAGTGGAATCGACGAAATGTCAATTGTCTGAATCTGCGTTGTCAAAAACTGTAAAACTGACAATTTTCTTGTTATATATGTAATCTTTATTTTAACCAAGTTTTTCAAATCAACTTACCTGCTGGGCATGGTATCGGAGCACCAACTCCGGTCGGACAATAGTATCCGGGTGGGCATTCAGACGTGTTATTTCTCAATGACCCTTGCGGACAAGAATAACCTTGCAAACAGCGGAATATCGACTCAACCATACCGGGATACGGACAATAGTAACCAGCAGTACAATTATTACAATGTTCTTCGCTATACTTTCCTTCGTCCGGATTAAACGTTCCAACCGGGCATTCTCTTTCTACGGGGGTTCCTTCCGGACAATACCGGCCTCTGCGACACTTTCTTGGTTCCGCAGTCACCGATCCAAAGTCACAATAGTACCCAGCCGTACAATTCCCAAGAGGTGATCCCAACTTCTCGTGATCGCAATGCTTTCCGCGATCACAGATGACCGGTAGAGACGATCCTTCCGGACAGTATGATCCATTCGGACAGACGCCACCAGTTTGGTTGACGGAGTAGATTGGGCATGAATATCTATCGGTACTGTTGTGTTCGAGATTCGTGTATTGGACTGGGCGTGGCGTGTACGCTCCGTGCGTGCAATAATAACCGGCTACGCACAAACCGTCCGGTTTGGTGTTCGCATATCCGGCACAAAACGAGCCTCCGTAGCACGGTAGACAGTCTTGCGGACGAGTTGCTTTCGTTTGGTTGTTGTACGTACCGGGCGGACAAGCGTAAGGTGTAGTAGTAGATACCGGACAATAGAAACCAGCCGGACACTCATCTCCGTAGCTCTGTGCAATGGGGTTGGGTAAGACAGCTCTTCCTTTACAATAGTAGCCTGCCAGACATGATCCATTGGGAGATGACGACCCATCTTGTGGACATGACAATCCACCCTCACAATCGGTACATTCATTCAAATGACCCATATTCATTCTACCGCCGTATGTTCCTTTAGGACACGGTAATGGTTGCGAGTAGCCTGACTCACAGTAGTAGCCTGGTAGACATGGACCACCTCCTTCCGAAGTGTTCGATGGTATAGGAGTGATGGCTTTCTCAGAACAATAATACCCAATTTGACACTTGCCTTTTGGGTAATGCATAGCCTGGCGATCGCAATAGTAGCCTGGTGTACAAGGGTAACAATCGTTGTGCGACTGTAGGCTAGTTCTATTTCCGAAATAACCTTTTTGACATGGGAAGGCCGTGTAGGTTATCGTTTTGTCCGGACAAAAATATCCAAGCGGACATATGGTGGGATTGACAACACCATGACTGGTGGAATTCACACCGCTTGATTTGTTGACTACCGCTTCATTCGGATCGCAATAATAACCGGGCTGACAATCAAAACACGCCCCTTTGCCGGCGTCTGGTTGATAAGTTCCTGCCGGACAAACGTAATGATCTTGACTGGCGACTGGACAATAATGACCGGGTTGACATTTCTTGTCAGCAGGTGTAGGTGACACTTGTCCGGGTGGACAGTAATAGCCCAGTGAACAATTTCCGTATGGAGCAGGAAGTCCAGGTCGGTCGCAATACATTCCGGAAGTACCTAGGAAAGACACAAAAATGTTGATCATAAAACATCATAAAGTTATTATGTTTACATTTTTTCATTGCATTTATATCAGAAAAGATCAATTTACATACAAATAACTGATAAAAATACCACTTCTCAAACATTGTGTCATGGCCCATTCATGGCTTAAAGTTTATCATCACCTGAATCACGTGTTTCTTTAATCGTGTCACGGGCAAATAGCGAAAACAACTTACATTGTTGACAAGCTTGGGGACTATCATTCCCTTCTCCTCTAGCGAAATATCCTTCCCGACATGCATTGGGTGCTTTCGATCCTTGTTCACAAAACGACCCTGCTGGACAGATATCTCCGTACGTTTCGTTCTTGGGGAATTGTTCGATGGTTTCTCCGCTACAGTAGTGTCCTTTACCACATTGTCCGGCTACTGCGTCCAGTTGGTCAGCATTGCAATAGAAACCAGGTGTGCAAGATGTGGCTTTGGATGAACCGACAGGACAAAATGTTCCCTTTCTACACATACCGCCTATTGAAGTAAAGTATAGAACATTACTACTCTAGAACATTGGTACTCTAGAACATTACTACTCTAGAACATTACTACTCTAGAACATTACTACTCTAGTACATTACTACTCTAGAACATTACTACTCTAGAACATTACTACTCTAGAACATTACTACTCTAGAACATTACTACTCTAGAACATTACTACTCTAGAACATTACTACTCTAGAACATTACTACTCTAG
>JAUKWF010000759.1:0-10843 GCA_032356525.1 Eutonina indicans
AAATTCAGAAAAAAAGTTATACAACAAAAACCTATAGGGGGGACCAAATGGTCCCACCCCAGCACGAATAGGGTTAACTATCCATATATTTATGTATTTACAGTAGATGTTCGTTTTATATTTTTTATGAACTAAGTTGTTTTCATGTTTTTTAAAAACAATGTTTTTATTTAAATCAAGTACTTTAATCGAAAAATACATTATTGAAATATCAAATAATTTGTGATTTATGTATTAGTCCTTCAATTAATCGTCCAAATTTGACATAGCAGTAATAAGGTTTATTAATAAGTTAGAAGTGAATTCAAACTTCTTAACGAATATATACTTAATTGAAAAAGTACAAGAATATCATTTATATAATATAAAGAAGTTTGTGTTCACTTATACGTGAAAGATTTAAATTAAACTATTCCTTAATTTGTATCGTTCCCAGATATAAAAAACGACCACGATAAGAGTGTGAACATTGTAGGAAAACTTTTGACCGAAAAGCGAATTTTAACCTTCACCAAAAGAAATGTAAACAACGACCATCATCTACCTTATCAAGACGTAAATGTAAATCCTTTCCAACTAACCACACTGGTGCTGGTGCATACCTATTCAAACAATCGTTAAATTCTGCTTTTGAATATCGAAAAATACACCATCGTTAAGAGAGTCGACTCCATAATTTCTCAGAACGTTTTTTGAAGATATTCTTTCAGAAGACGAGGTAAAGGTATAAAACTTATTCTGTATCAATAACATTTTGTCAAAGTGATGATGATACTAAGATGAGCGATCCTCCTGTAGTTCTCAGAAGCAAAATGTTGACATTTTTAATTAGCGACATCCAAAATATTTTTGAAATAGCATGTGAGAAAATTGCTGACAAGATTGAAGAGTTTGTGGCTAATGGAAGTAGGTATGGGTCTTTCAAAAGTTTGAACATATCGATTTAGGATGTAGGCATTAGCTACGATCCTCTAAAGGCTTCCTCGTTTATAAAGCTACCACAATCAATCATTAATAAGAGCTTGTCTAAACATCGTCAAGGAGGATAATAAATGTTTCATGTGGTGCATTGCAGCTTATAATGGCCATCGGGTCAACAAGTATCAAGAATACAATAGGGAATTTGACATGAGAGGTATTTAATATCCTGTAAAGTTAATAAAATAACGAAATTCGAAAAACAAAACTTACAACTTTCAATTAACGTTTTTGGTCGCGAAAAGAGCATTTGTCTTTACAATCAGAGTTTTGGATCATAAAGACCGTCAGCATCATATAAATTTAATTTTAATTGCAAACGTAAAGTGAAGTGAATTTTATGCAAATGTTGACAATTAAAACAGTTTTCCTTGCAGAGTTTATCAAAATCAAATGATACATAAAACTTCAGTCAGTGTATTATTCTCATTTTATTTATTAGTTTAATATTTAATTTAATGGGGGAAAACAGCACAAGAGATTTTCAAATGACAATTATCGATACTAAAATGATAAACATTGTCGTATTCTTTTATGTACATTTCCCTGAAAAAGTAACGAAATATTGAAGCAATGAAGAAATAAAACTGTACAATTGATAAAACTTTGTGAAATAGAATAGTTACAATTATCATTACTGAAATGATAAACATTGTAAGAATATCTAATAATACAAGATGCTAAAAGCGAGTAAAAGTGAAGAGTTACATTTATCAATATTGAAATAACAAACATAGTTTAATTTGTTGTATAAAGGATATTTAATGATTCGTCCATTCTGTGGATGTTATCAATAAAAAAGATTACGTGCCAGAAGTTATTTCAAGAAACTATTTCTAATCACTAGTGTAGGAACTACCAAGCAAATAGAGAAGAAACTAAAGAGATTTATAAATGACAATTATCGATACTAAAATGATAAACATTGTCGTTTTTTTGTACAACTTTCCTGAAATATTGAAACAATGAAGAAATAAAACTGTACAATTGAGAAAACTGTGACAGAATAATAAACAAATGTTATTTATTTAATGAATATAATATCTAATGTCTTTGTCCCCTCTGTGAATATTCACAAAAAAATGACGCGTTAAAAACCAAGTTATTTCAAGAAAATATGTCTAATCATTACTGCAGTTACTACGAAACAAATAGAGTAATTTGAAATAAACAAAAACGCTGAAAAATTATTTATTGTCCTGTGATACATAATTCTGTAATCCAATTTTTAACCGACTGTAGTACTTGTAACTGCTAAAAAAAGGATGATACAAAATAGTCCTACAATTTTGGACACTGAAGTGATGTAACAAAGTGTAAAAAGAATCTTTAACTACTTTATCTCGACACACAACCTTTGATAGTAACAACTGAACACTGATCAATGTCATGTTATAACTTCAAAACACTCTTTTATTTAAAACTATTAATTAAAACTATTACAAAGTAATAGGAATAATTATATCCAAATCATAATACCCAAGATTAATAATTACTTAACACAAAACACAATTACATTATCATCAGAGGTGTAAATTGGCAATAAGTAGAACGCCAATTATATTAAAAAGAAGAAATATTTGAACCATTTTTCCCGCCAAGTGAATAAACATTGTATCATTGTATAGTAAAAAGCAATTGTTAAAGCAAAAAGATACTGAAATGGTCGTAAACAAATACAGCACAATTCAATAGAAACTGAAGAGATTTGCAATTGACAATACTCGATACTAAAATGATAAACATTGTCGTATTTTTTTATGTACAGTTCCCTGAGAAGCAACAAAGTATTTAGAATTGAAACAATAAAGAAATAAAACTGAACAATTGATAAAACTTTTAAGTTACAATTATAAAGTACTAAACATTGTAAGAATGTCTAATAATACACACTTTGTCACACATTTTACGCAATTCTAACTTGCCCAATCATGCTCAAAGCAGCAATCCTAACTGCCTTTTACGGGCTACTCCGTGTCCCAGAATACATTTGTCAATCCGGACGACAATTTAACACTTCTTTACATTTGCGTTATTTCGATGGATCTTTTAACCGAGTCGACAATGATGGTCCATAGAAAAGGAATAACAACTGATCCATACAGCACACAATGTGATCGCCCGAATTAATATTAAATGTTTTAAATTCGGGCTTTTTTATCGGGACATCCGGTATACATCTATTCTTCCTTCAACAATGAAATAATTTAAAAATAAACAGTAACAACTTACAAACAGTTTCGCAGCAAATACTAAAGAGTCGATCTTTAAACTTTTTTAAATCGCTTTTCAATATTTTTATCTTAACAGTTTTCTTATTAGACTTATTAAAGATAATGATTATAAGAATTAGTACAAAAATTGTAGCAAAATTCTCACAAGTTCCTCATTCACACAAATCATTTAATGAAACATCAAAAAAATTACGTAATATTATGACTTGAAGAAAATTGTTCCCCAAAAAATGGACTATCGTATATTGTGGCACACATTGTTAACTTTAATGCATTTTTGTAAAAAGAGTATGGTTTGGTGTTGGTGTTCGTAAATAATATTATTTTGTACAATATAGTTGTTGTTTCTTATATTTAAGATGATTTCAGCTCAAATTAAGAGATTTAGAAATAACCGGTCTATAGCAGTGGCGGATCTGTACTACTTTTCAACATAAAAAAGGAGTGTAAACAGTAATTAAAATACAATTATCCTTTACAAAATTGTCATATTTAACGACATTTTAATTGTATACTACACTTCTCCTGTATTTGAGAAGTAGTGCTGTATCCGCCACTGTATAGCAAGGTATGATTTTGAAATCAAGAAAACAAGCAACAACAAGAATATCGTAAAAGGAGTATGGTTTGGTGTTGGTGTTCATAAACAAGATGATTTTGTACAAGATAGTTGTTGTTTCTTATATTCAAGATGATTTCAGCTCAAATTAAGAGATTTCGGAATTACCGGTCTATAGGAAGGTGATATTGAAAGCAAGAAAACAAGCAACAACACGAATATCGTAAAAGGAATATAGTTTGGTGTTAAACAAGATGATTTTGTACGAAATAGTTGTTGTTTGTTAGTTTCAAGATGATTTCAGCTCAAACTAAGAGATTTCGGAATGACCGGTCTATATCAAGGTGAAATTAATAATATACAACAACAAAAATCTTGCAAAATAAGTATGGTGATCATAAGAGTCTGCTAAATGGTGTGAGTGGCGTGGGTGGCGTGGGTAGCGTGGGTCAAAAATATGGCGTGAGTGGCGGGGGTAAAAAATTTAGCGTGGGTGGCGTGGGTCCAAAATTTTTGGCATGGGTCAAAATCTTTTTGGCGTGGGTCAAATGTTTTTTTCCAAAAGAACAAAATAATATAGAAAAACAATAAACAAAAAAGGGGGAGGTACAGAGAATGAGCAGAGCCAATAAAAAGACAGAAGAGAGAAAAAGAGCGATGAAAGAAATTCATTATTTGAAAATGTTTCATTTTGTTGTTTTGTTAATGATACAGTTTGTTAATTTGTTTCAAAACAAATCGTTGGTCATTTTTATAAATAGAAAAAAAGTTTTGTTACTATTTTAAAATTTGTAAAGATTATTTTATCAAACACTGTATTTTTTTATCCTTAAAGAGAAGGGGAGGAGGGGAGTTTATTCGAGACCTAACAGTATGTGATTTTGGAATTATTACAGCCAAACAGGTTGTAGGTGTGAAAATTAGAAAACATAATTCAAAATTTTGACCCACGCCAAAATTTTTTAGACCCACACGACCCACGCCAAATTTTTTACCCACACCTTATTTTTGACCCACGCCACCCACGCCACCCACGCCACCCACGCCACCCACGCCACCTACGCCACTCGCTACATTTAGCAGACTCTGATCATAAACAAGATGATTTGGTACGAGATGTTTGTTGTATTCAAAATATTTTGCGTTAATCTTTTCTTTTGCGTTTAGTACATACGAAATCGTCATAGACCTCTAAGTAAACACAGATCATCACAGTCATTATTGCTAATACTACTTTTGATATAAGCAGTAATAAATTCCCATGGCATTGACATATATATCAAGGATTAAAATGGAACAGAGAAATAATTGCATTTGCATTGTTGCAGGGATTTATAAGCAAATTTATGGGTGGTTTCCGTTATTGGTCTATAAAATTCGATGACGTAAAGTTGAAAAATCTCTCAATAAAATTCATATAGTGCATTGTTCTACTAATCTCTAACTTGTGGGATATTTGTATGCTCTCTTTTCCATTGCAAGGTACCTGGTTATAGTAAAGAGTGTCAGTTCATCTTGTTTTAAAGTATTCAATTTAAAGGTAAAAGTATATGTTCAATTTTTTCTTTTTTAAGTATAATGTAAATGTGGACAACAGCCAAACCTGTAGTTGACTGTTACTATTTATTACGTTACATCACTATTTTAGAAGTAAGTATTGAAGGAAGATTGTTAGAAATATTGCATGGTCATGCACGAAATGGTATACCCGTAAACGATGAAGAGGAGACTCAAAAAAGCTGACCGTATTCAAACAACATAACGCACACAAGTTGAAACTAGTTGAACAAAATTTGTCATTCATGTACTAATTCATCTCAACCCAATTGTATGCAAGCTGGTTGGTTTGATTAATAACCCCATCGAGAATAAAACCACAAGGTGGCAATGGCAAATGGAACTATTTCACAATCTTACCGTACAAGAGAATTGGCGGTTGAAGAAGTGATAATGCGCTCTGACGAGTTTTTCATCTGATAACATTTCAGTAGAAGACTTTATAATTGAGTTATTAGCTGATAGAGAATGGGCTGATAATATAGCAATTCATGCAACTGCAGAATGTCTGTATTTGACCAAAGAATTCGTCAATTCACACCAAAAACTAGACTAGAATTGTCTATCCTAGACGTTCACCACCAACAGGGAAGATAATTATTGGACATATTGGACAGGCACATTTTGTCAGTACAGAACCATCATTATCACACAAAACACCAAGCAATGGAAGTTCTGCTAATGGATTTAATCTTAATAATACTCTCTCAGTTGATGGACAGCTCTTTGGAAGATGCCAACCCTTCATGCTTGTAAAACTCTTTTTGAATTTGTTTGCAAATACGACCTTCATAACATTGCACCTTCATTTGAGCTATTCAAGTTAAAAATAAAAGTGTTAAAAATTTAAATCACAAGGTAAGAACCATTAATGACAGCATTGAGAGGGAAACATTTTTTGAATTATGTAAAACGTAACCATTGGATTATATACAGAAAATATTTAACAATTATCAATAAATACTTGAATGATAAACATTGTTACCTTACTATTAAATACTAGCTGATAGGCCCGCGGCGCACGCGGTAGATAGTAAAACCTATACTTTTATAACTTATTTTTGGATAGAAAGTGGTGAAAGTATCACGTGATAATAAAATATTGAAAATTATGAAGAATTGATTTTCAGATCCAAAACTTACCCAAATGGTGACGTCATCAAAGAAAATCCCAAAAATTTTTTTATCACATGACGGTTTTTATAACAAAGATCATGTGTGCAAAGTTTTGTACAAATCCGTTTACCCAATCAATGCTTTCCAGGACCAAAAATTGCCCAAATCCTGACGTCATCAAAAAACCCAATTTTTTACGTCACGTGATGGCTTTTATAACAAAGACCATGTGTGCAAAGTTTTGTTCAAATCTGTTAACACAATCAAAAGATATAAAGAATTTATTTTCCTTTTCCAAATAACAAATAACTTTTAAAAAACTTCGGCTGCCGGTCTTGTACCGTTTACTTTTTCAAATATCTTAAAAAAGTAAAAAGCCGTTCTGTTTTCTGATTGGACGAAAATGCCGTCTCAAAAAAATCGAAAGGTAATTTGAATTAACTTTACCTAAGTACCAAAGATTACCCAATTCTTATACGTTGTCAACGAAATTTCCAATTTTTTTTTTTCAAGTGATAGCTTACATAACAAAGATTCTTTGGGAAAAGTTACATTAAAATCTGTTCACCCAATCAAAAGATATAGAGAAAAAAAACGCAGACACACGCAAAATACGGTTATTATTATAGAGAATACAGGCATTAAAGAAACATAATAAGTAACTCTAATAACTAATGCAGTAACTACCAAACACATATAACCAATTTAACTAAATTCATAACAAAAAAAGCTGACTAAAGATTTTTCCCTGTAATTTTCCTGTAATTCCATTTATTAAAAAATGTACAAACTGTCAAAAATTATCACCATTGAATAAAAATTTAACTTTACTTAACATAAACTGAAAGAATGGTAAGCAAAACTGTATTAGAAAATAAGTGTGTAGGCTGCACATGTCATCGTTCTATAAGGTCAGTGCCAGTAACACTTACATAAACTTTATTTCGGAAATATTCACGTAAATTACTACTAATTAGTACATGGAAAAGGATTTGGAGAATCACAAAACAATATACAATAACAAACATACAAGAATGCTATTATACCAAACGACAAAAAAAACAGAAATGAAGAAAAATCAACGTTTGAATTATTAACTGAAACACGTGAAACATTACAACTCACACACAACGAATTGGAATTGGCTTTTAAACAAAGAAAAAAGTAAACACAACACCAAATTAAGACAAAGTGTATTCTGATGTGTTGATAATGAAAGCATTGGAAAATAAACCATTTAAGAAAATTAGCTCAAATAAAAAGTAAAATGGGTAAGGGAGAGGAAAAAGATGAGAACGACTACGACCAGTCGGTTAAAGATATCATGGCGTTTTTGCACAAGCCCAATAAATTTGTGTTGGTATTCATCACACAGGCAAGTGCTGTTGGTGAAGCGATGTTTCAATAAGCAGATGGATACGGTCGTTTCACTATTTTTTTTAACAATACACCAGTGTGGCAGTTCAAAGCAGATCCATCAAAATACGTGAAATTCATCTTTAAATGAGTTATCATCAGGCGGACGAAGGAGAATGAAAGAAAAAAAAGAAGCTTGAAGAAGTGATAATGCACCCTGACGAGTTTCTTTATTTTTATACAGTAACTGATAAAACTTCACTTGAAGACAATAGAACTTAAATATAAACAGACAGAGAAAGGGCTGGTAATATGGCAAATTTAAGGCATTTGCAGATGCTCTAAATTTTTAAAACAACTTCGTGACATGCAAAAATGAAATGCACTATCAAGTTATTGAACCAAAACGGTTTTTCTACACTGCTACATAGAAAAATCATTTAAGGGTGTCTTCTTTATATGTAGTTATTTTAAACTATGAAAATGCAACTGAAAAAAGAATGGGTGGAATATTCGAAAAAGCAAAAATATATTTGTTATAAATAAATTACGACATTAACAATGCTTTTTCACTAAAATTTTCTCTACTAGAAAGAGGAGGAAAATTGTTTATTATACTTATTATACCTATAATTATTATTATACTTCCTCGGATCTGGAATTTTCGCTTGGACTTACATTTTCAGGATGAAGATAGTATAAATCGAATCAATAAAAAATCCACCACTCATCACGTCACCCATAAAAGCAGAAGTTGAAATGACCGGGATCAATAATTGAATTAAATAAAAAACATGAATCAATATAAAAGAGGTTTCACGTGATTAGTTACACTCTTGAGTGCACTATTCTCTGTTTGCCATCAAAAATCTTTTAAGCTAATAACAAATCTGATACCCTTAGCTACCAAAAATTGCTTAAATCGTGACGCAATGAAGGAACATTTTTTTACGTCACGTGATAACGTGATTAACATAACAAAGATCCTTTGTGCAAAGTTTTAAATCCATTCACCCAATCAAAAGATATGAAGAATTGTATTCCAGTACCAAAAATTATTAAAATATTACCGCTAGATCTTTACCGGGTTCTCACGGTAAAAAGTTGAAATTTCACGGGTAATATTTTTTTCATTTTTACCGTGAGTTTGGTCATATTATCCGGCAAAAAAAGAAAGTCCTATACAAAATTGTTTACCATTAAATAATGAAGAGGTGGCTCATCATTCCAATGATGTTTTTCAATGGATTGACAAATTATTAAATACAGTTGGTTTTACAAAAAAGTAGTCACTATAAAATCTGAAGACATGTTCGTTGGATCTGTCTACTAGCATTCCGATTAACGTGTTACGAGAAGAGCAACTTAAAATTAATATAAACAAGATTCAACAAACGTTAAGGTTTAGAATAAAATAGAAAATTTAGAAAGTAGTGCTAAACGGTCATGTATGTGACAGAAGTGAAGTTTACAAACATCTAAAATCTGTTAAATAACCTATAGAAAGATTTCCATAAACTCTTGTAAAAATTGCTAGCATCATAGGAGTGGGCAGTTGAAAGAATCAAGTTGAAACTTGGTTGTATAATTACATTGGAAATTCGAAACAGCTCTGGCAAAAATTTCGAGATACGTGAAAGGGAATAAATATAGAACATCATCTATTATGAAGTAAGTTGTTTAGTTATTGTTTCTCTAACAAGAACACGTCTAATAGAAATAAAAAAATAAATCTGTTAAATGACCATTTTTGACTGACGACGTTCCACTGGATTTTTTCTTAGCGACAAAATAAAAATTTAGAATAAAAACATTCAATGGACATTCTTAGATTGAAAATATACAAAGTGTATTTAAAGATAGTTGTATGTACATACTGGTAAAAACTATCTAAATTCTGTTCCTTCTGAACAAAAAGGTACTAGGGACAAAAGTTTTAGTTACAATAATCAATACTTTAAGTGATAAACATCTGTAGTAAAGTGTATTGAAAAGAAACATAAATATCTATGAATTTAATTTACTTTAACAAAACATGACCAACCAACAAGAAGATATTCTTCAATTTATTATTTCATTAACTGTAGTTATAAAATTTGAACACAATGTCAGAACACTAAAGCTATAAATATTATAGCAATGTATAATGTTCTATCAGTTTTTGTGTAAATACTTATTCATTAAAAACTGTTATTTAAAAAAAACGCAAAAAAAAAATTTGTGATGTATGTCAAACAAACAATGTATAATCAAATAACTATAAATAAATAACGCTGTTTTGTGGTTTTTAAAAGAAACATGTAATTTACTGTCAAAGTGTTATTAGACTCCCTCGTTATATCACTCTACGAAAACATGTCACGCATCGCGTGCTGTTATGATTCATAAACTACTTACAACGGGCGACAGACAGATAAACAGATAGACCAATGATACATAAATAAATTGCAATTAAGCACTGAAAATATAGTATATAAAATGGAATTTAATAAAATGACTAATGAAAAGCTTGTGGACTGGTGCAGGACAAAATGTCACAAATAGCTGCCGCCTAAAGTTTTTAACATTATAGTGTTGATTGCAAACAACTATATTCCTTTAAAAAATACATATTTTTTTCAAAAAACTTAGGGAAACCCAGTGAAAAGTTCCTCCTTTCATCCATCTCAGGGATTTTTGAATATCTGAGAAAGCTTTAAATTACGGTTATTCAAATTATATTGAAATAAGGGGTGTTTCAGATAAAATAATATGCTTTGACTGCAGATAAAAGTATAAAACACATTAAATCCCCGTTATCAGTTTTACTACATCAGGTAAATCTAATGATTAATTTTATAATTAACAAAGATGAATATCAAGGGAGCAATTTCTAAACTGTTGAACCTCTTTTTTAAAAGATCTGGTCAAGATATTTTGAGTCAGAATAAAGGGTATATAAAAAAAACTTATCAATTTTATCTTTCTTTATTATCAGTACTCATCTGTATACGAACGAGGTGTTTGTTATTGTAAATTTCTTTTATGAATGAAGGGATACAAT
>JAUKWF010000761.1:0-10830 GCA_032356525.1 Eutonina indicans
AGGAATATCGGGAAATTCGGTCTTTTCACTTTGGATTTATAAACAAACATGTATGAGACAGAAATTGTTGTTTACTATAAATAATTCTACCTTGTCTTTGGCAGCATTCAATTTCTGTTCAACGCGTACAACTTGGTTGTTGTGGCGTTGGTACCAATCCAAAGTTCTCCTTGTGAATTTCTAAATGTTAAACATGATACGATTTAATGCCAGGGACTTCATATTCCGTAAATGCTCGAAATTTCTTATTTTTGCGCGGGCGCTTACTTATTCGAGAAGGGCCCTTTTCGGTTAAAATTTGGCCGAAACTTGACAAGTGAAAACAAAAACAGTCCGGCCATGTTGAAGTTTGGGTAGATTGGATGAATACCTGGGTATTTTTTTTCAGTTTTGTAATATTATTTTTGGGCTCTTGTGACCCTTTTTAGCCGAAATTGGGCCGAAACTTTAGGGAAGCCTAGAGAAGGCAAAAATTGCCCGTCCATGTTCAAACTTGGCACACTTTTAGGTTGGGTGAATAACTGAAGTTAAGTCAATTGCAATTCAATTTGCAATTAGCACGTCACATATGTAGTGTATGTAGTGTGTATTTTTGGAAACAGTTTTTGGAAAATTAATTTACTCGAAACTTTTCAAAGTGCCTTTATATGAAATATTTATATTAATCCGATGAAAGTTTTACAACCCGTAAAAGTTCTACCCTCGAGTTAATCTGTAAAGTAAACAAACCTCATGTTTGGAAGGACCTGTCGCCACGCCGGCGACATAAATCCCAGAGTCTGATTTGAATCGTTTGTCAGTGAATTTTCTGCGCTTGATTTTTTTGTTTTTGTCTGCCAAGATATAAGCTACATGGTTTTCGTTGAAGACGATATTGGCCACCTCCATAATCTTCTTCTTCCCATCTTTCAAGGGCGGTAATTTATTCGAATTCTGCTGAATTTCAGCTCTTTTTGACATCAGTTGGAAAAACTCGACCCGTTCCTGTCTTACGGGATCAAATTCTTCGACCTAGAATTTAGAATATTGAAGAATTTATTTTGAAGAATTTGAATTAAGAAAGGGAGCTATAGTGTTCTTCCACTTTCTCTCTACACTGTTAGACTAGCAAAGCAGTCTAGATCCAAAAAAAGATGTCTAAAATGTATCTTTTGTCAGGGTTGGGTAGAAAAAAGCAGTTCGTGCTCATTAAGTAATTATTACTGTGGCAGAGGCGGACGCAGAGGTGTAGCAAAATTCAGATAGATGAGAATGATGGGTAAAAGTCATTAACAGTTTGATTTTTTGATCATAGCTTCAGGGCCCACGCTACCGTTGCCCCCCAGTTTTTTGTTAAGTATTGTTTTTAATGCTTGTTTTAGCCATTTCAGAGGTTCTTTTTTATTGCTAGCGTGGGCCCTGAGCTTACTCTCCTCCTGAAATTTAATATCCATGTGTCCACCTGTTATGTTTGTACACTTACCTCAATTGGCCCATCATCATCATTCTCAACGCGAAATCTTTCGATCGGTGTTTGCTCAGTAGCACCTCCTACAGTAGTATCACCCACCCAAAACCTTTGACAAGATTCGGTTGCGTGAAGGTGGCCCACCTGTTGTTGTTGGTCGCAAATACCGACTTTGCGGCTACGACGAAATTTGAAGAGGGTCAAAAACTTTTGAAATCTACAGCCAATTGTTTCTTTGTGAGTAATCACGTCTGGTGTATCCAGTTCGGACACTCCGTCCGATCTCAGCTTGCGACGTAATCGAATATTTTTGAACAAAACTTTGCCTCGTGTGTTGGGGCGAGCTAAAAAAAATTGAAAAAAAATTGAAATGTATCATGGTTTACTTTTTATTCTTATGCGCAGTTTACATTATACAGATAACGTCCTTTTTGTAAATAATGCTATTTGAGAATGCATAAAAATGACATATAGCACATCAGTGGAATCTATCTATCTCGAACTCGCAAGGAAGGGACTAAACAAATTGTTCGAGATGGAGAAAGTTCGAGATAAATATAGCTTTCTGTTCGAGATATATATAGAGAGTAGTCGAGATAGAGAGATTCCACTGTATTGTTTTCAAAACCATACGAAATATGTTTTTTTGTATACCTTATTGATATGATTTTCTCGTCGCCTCTGATTACTTATTTGGTCTGACACCTCCTTGGTATGGCTATCAACACTATCAAACAAGTGTTTATATATTTTTTATAATTATTCGATTGTTCGATTGACGTCAGAATAATAAAATAACACGGCTTTCCTTCTATGTTTTTTTGCTACATTCATTTTCGAATCTACATAGACGTTCGATTTTATATAAAAATTATATTTTGATGTTTGATATTTTTGTATAAACAGTGTCAAAATAATAAAACAGTGTTGAGAATGTTTATAAGAATGCAGCTGTGGCAGCTCAAACTTACACAGAACAAATTATATGTATTTGAAAACGGCAAATGAAGAAGTATGGATTGTAACTTTTTTTCCAGGTAAAACTTTATACGAGCTCAGTTATCGGTGGGCCAAACAACATTTTTAAAAATATCAGATATTCAACGAAATCAAGAAAGAGATATGTAGTAAGCTGTAAACAATTTATGATATTTTGTGGATTGGAATAGCATGGGTTACAGAAAAGGAGTGGCGACCAAAAAATAATAATTTACAGCAGTCGAAAATTACAATTTTCAAGGTTTGATTTCAAAGCTAAGGGGCAAAATTGAATTTATATAAATTTTGTCTTTTGTCTAGTACATGGTTTATATTATGTTTTTTTTTAATTCGAAATTTCCCATACATGTTATTTTTATCCAGGTTGTAACCCATAAATTATTTTTAAACCTTTTAAGAGATTTTACAAATATTATCTAACAATCCCAAAAAGTTATTATTTATATAGGTGTAACCCATAACTTATTTTTACACCTTAGTATAATTAAAGGATTTTATAAATATCATCTAACCAAACAATTATTGTTTGGCTCCGAAATAAAAGCAATGTTTCAAAAATAAAAATTCAATGAGATGTTATTGATACTGACTTTATATATCGTGTATTATTACCGACTCACATTTTAACGCAATAGCAGAAACAAAACTTTAATATTAGGAGGTGGGGGTCCTCACTATCTTTTACATAGGAACAGTCGTCCTAATTTCCCGATTTTTGTGCGTACATACTATGTAAATCACCCCACATAGAATGATCTATTACGTAGCGTCTAATGTGACAAATGTTTTTAAATGAAAATTAAAAAAAACGTTTCTTTCTTTTTATGAAACGATTCTATTATAATTCAAATTCGAAGGATTTTCGATGGAATGTTTTTGTCTTGAGGTGGGGGAGAAGTTAAACGGACAAAACTGCTGGGAGGGGGGGGGGAGATGAACATGGAAATTTAAAGGATGCCATGGAAAATGTATCAATGATGTTATCACAATATTTTCTATAAACAGTCCTCAGTTAATTGGAACCATGCTTGTCCTTTTAATAAATGAAACATAAATGAAATTTGAGGCGCAAGGAGTGTTCAGTGAATGAAAAAATACCGCTAATAGTGGAGGAACAATGTCCTGTTTACATATCACATTTATCAATCTCTTTTAACATGCCCCCTCTTTTGAAAACCCACTGTTAAACCCTATCCCCTTTCCTTTAAATAGCGAGAGAGCCTAGTTTGATTTTTAATAAGCACCCTTGATTTATAAGCTAACACTCTTAACACCTCTCCAAGCAAATCTATTTAGCGGGCGTGCTATTTTGTTTTTCTTGCTGAAATCTTGGTTTTTGTTCACAGTAATAATAAAACTGTAAACGGAGAACGTTTGAAGATGAAAATATGAATTAAAAAAAGTAGAAATGAATAACTTACTGTTCTGTCTTGGTTTGCAACCGAAAAACATGACTGCCAGATTCACTAAGCTACGATAATAGAGTTTCTTTTGTTGGTTTTGTTGGTCAAACAGTTGTGCGTGTTTATTGTGTAGCTGTCGAAAAGTTGCTTTGGTTCTTTTTAAAGTTTTGCGACGTCAAATATAAGTTTGCATTATTTGACGTCGTCCTCGGTAAACGAACTACGAAAAAGAGTCGCAAGACCGACAATTACCTTTTACGGCGTTGAGACATCAAGAAGATTTTGCGAGTATTTCCTTATAAAGACGAATCTATTTTTATCAAGCACGCGTGAGTTGATTCATCTTTATTATGTACGTGAATTGTAGTGCAGACTTTTTTATTATTAGTGAAAGAGTACCCGGAGAATTTAGTGGCTTTTTTTAATTCGAAAATTTATTAGAAAGTCTACGTCGTGCCGAGTTCTTTGTGAGGATACTTTATCTTAAAAGATATGCATAGTTCTTTCAGTGGAATCTCTCTCGAACTCGCAGGGGACTAAAAAATATGTTCGAGATAGAGAAAGTTCGAGATAAAGAGATATAATTAGCCTAGAGAGTACACAAATGTCCGAACTTTTTGTTCAAGATAGAAAGTAGATAGTATTTTGTAGGTTTTAACTCTCTTCACGCAAATTAGTTCGAAAAATGTTAATTTTGATATTTAGCTGATCAATTTCGTTCGTGCTAGATAAAAACGTGCAAGATTTTTTTGCATGTATGCCAATTATTGAATCATATTTAACAAATTTCGTTTATTTCGTTTAAGGCGCTCTTTGAAAACTGTTCTCGACTTTTTGTTTGGCTATTTTTTTACTAATTACAATGGAATCTCTCTAAAGCGGACACCATTGAGTTTAGTCCAAGATCTTTCTATCCGTTCTAAGTACACTGTCTGTCTTATAGAGACGTCCGCTTTAGACGGTGTCCGTCTTAGCGGGATTCCACTATATTTATTTATTTTATTCTAGCTATATTCTGACATTCGAGAGCGCCAGAGAGATCAAAGAGCACTTCTCAAACCTTCTCCCGTTGGATACGCCCGAGGGCGCTCATTTCGCTGACGCCTTCTTCAAGCGCTGGACACCGCCCAGCAATAACACAGCACAGGTGTATCGAAAGAAAGATGTTCTTGAAGATTTTATGAAACCCAAACAGCAGGTGACATTTCAAATTTACAATCCCGATAACTCGAACCACCAACAGATCATAAACATAATGGTTCGAGTTAACGAAAGTTTGAGTTATCGAGGGTATTTTAAGAGAAAATACAGTATTAGAACAAGGGCATTTCGAAATAATTCGAGCTATCCCAAGTTACCGAGATTATACTGTACATAGTGCTATAATGTCCTCTTTTGTCAATACAGTGACTTAGCGGACAAAAACTTGTGCAGCAAATTCAATGGTTCCATGTTCGAGTGTCTGGGTCGCTGAGACAGTCAGACTAGTGAGAGTTTACATGGCTTCCAAATTGTTCCTGTTATCTGCGCCCATTGTTAACCCTGATTAATTAGAGATCCGCTTTATAGGAGCTTTTGACTGATTCCTCTTGGTTTTTATGTTGTTTGTATAATATAGTCTTTTTTATGCATAATTATTTCTTCCGTTCTGAAGCTTTACGTTATTGTACAGTGGAATCTCTCTTAATCGGTGCAAAATATTTTGTCCGCTTTATAGAGATATCCGCTTTACAGAGATCTTATAGAGATGTCCGTCTTAGCTGGATTCCACTGTATTTGATTTTTCTTAAATTTTTTTTACAGAAGAAGAAAAAGAACCAGAAGAAAGGGAATGACGTCATTGGTGGTGTTGGTATCGGCGCCGCAGCAGGGGGAGCCATAGGTGGTTATGATAATGACAAACCAGAACAAGACAATGTGGTTACTTCACCACCACAACAAGCACCACCTACCAAGATGTCTGTGGATGTGTCTGGTGCTGAATTCCTGGATAAAAATAAACCGATGGTTGGTGAATTGACGTTTACCAAGGTGTGCTAACATTCTCTTGACTAATCATTTTTTCCCTTCGTACAGTTAGTACGTAGGCCGTATGACGCTGCATTGGTGGTGAATAATACCTGACTTACGAATAAAATAGAAATTTTCGGGTCGCCCTCGGACTGGCATACATCTTTACTGAAGGGAACATTTTTGTCTCGATTATAGCGCACTTCAACCTGGTTTCAGAGGCTTACGTATGAAAAACTTTCATTTTTATAGTTGTTCTACTCTGAAAAAAATAACTATTATTTGGTTAACTAAGACACAAATTTGTCTCGCTCTTTTGCACTTTAACCTCGTTATGTAAAGCTTTTATTTCTTAGAGTAGACATAAAAATATATCTCGATTTTCATGCCCGACAACTAGCTGGCTCATGAAAAAAAATTTGATTGTACTTGATATTCATTTTTCAGAGTTGTTTTCTGTTTAAAAAGAACAACTTTGAATTTACTCAAAGAAATAAGGCATACACATGTGTCTCAATTTTTCCACACTTCAACCTCGTTATGAAATGCTATTTCATGGTAAAGCTATTTATTTTAATTGGGGAACTGAGGCAACAATTTCTATTTTCCCGCAATTTTTTTGCACCGATGGTCTCAGCTTTAGAGAGATTCCACCACTGTAAAATGATTTCATTTTTCAGAGTTGTTCTCCGTTCAAAAAGAAGAATTTGAAATTCGTCCCGCTGTTCAGTGCGGACGGTAAGATGAAGACGGACACTGTCACACTGCCCGGACGTCACCCGTGTCAATGTTTAGCGCAGAAACACAAATTGATCAACAATTGTAGTTCGTGTGGTAGGATTGTGTGCGAACAAGAGGGAGCAGGTTGGTAGCAGTCTTATTTGTTATAAAGTGGAATCTCTCTAAAGCGGACACCATCGATACTATAAAAAAAACATTTGTCCGTTTCATAGAAATGTCCGCTTCATAGAGATGTCCGCTTTATAGAGGTTTTTTAAAAGAGTTCACCCTATGATCTATACATCCATTCCATATTACACTGTCCGTCTTATAGGAATGAAGGGTTTTGAAGGGGGGGCTACTACTATACATATGATACATGATCCACTCCCGCCAAAAGCAAAGAAAAGTTGAGCTCCCGATTTTCCTTTTCCTTTTGTAGTATTGCTGGGAAAGCCCTTTTTTGCGATCTAGGAGACCTTAATTTAAAAACCTCTCGGTAATATATAGTGAATCAGTATCTTGTATGCATATGACGTTGTTTTAATTTAAAGGAAGAAACTTTCGCGGCTTCACGTTTTTTTGGATTTTCCCGAGAAAGTTAATTCCGCAAAAACTTTTCAAATTCGTCATCCGCGAAAGTTTATTCCCGCGAAATATTTCAAAATATCTTTGTGAAGTAGGATCTAAAACTCTTCATCGACTCTCAAAAAACAAGAAAAGCACTGAAATTGCAGAAATTGACTCATAAATATCGAATAAAATAAGGAATTTTTAACCTAATTTTACTTCTCCAGCGAAAGTTTATTCCCGCGAAACACAAAGATTTCGCGGTTTGGCCTAATGCTGCGAAAGTTTGTTTGAGCGAAAAATTCTTCCCTTTAAAGTACGTATAGATATCTTCTAACAATTAAAATTTGATAACAATGCTTTTACTGTAGATCTTAATTTTTATCAGAAAATCGCGTATTCCTCTCTCCAACTAAAACAATGTCAATGATTTTTAGGGGGGGGGGGGACAAGTTATGATGCTGACATTGCATGCTTAAACATTGTTAATATTCTTTTACCTTTTTTAGGACCGTGCATGTTTTGCAGTTATTTAGTTTGTACACCGGAAGAACAAGAGATGATTGGCAGGGAATCGAATAAAGCAAAGAAATTAAAAGAGAAGCTATTAAACCAACATGTACCTGTAAGTCTTCTTAACATTGGAATTAACTACGAACTCTGCGTCTCGTCTTTTACAATTTATTCGTGAATTTGTGGCTGAGCTATAAAGCTATAAAGGCCACTGGGGAATCTTTTTATTAGTCGGTCAGGAATCATATATCTACGGCAAGGTCATTTGTACTACCTGAGTCCCGTACAAGATTTCCTTCTTTGCGATGAATAGTTTGGTACAAGGCGGCTAGGGAATCTTCTTTTTAATCAGGAATCGTATGTTCGAGGCAAGGAGACTAGGGAATCTTCTTATTAGTCAAGATTTACGTTTATATGGTAAAGCCTAGCTGGAATTTTCTTTTTTACGGACGAGCAACTACTAGTTTTTCAGCTGCATTGTAATTGGATATTCCACTTTTCGTACGAGGTTGAAAATTCTCTTTGTTTGTGTTTGTAGGATGATGCAGTTATAAAAGAATCGAACAAAAGTCTGGAGAAAGCATTGGAGCATAAGAATCGCCTGCTGCAATACGACAAAAACTTGTTAGTAGTTTAGTGTGATTACCTTTTTTTGTCAAAGTTCAGATAGACTTATGGGAGATGCTGAAAACCTAGAAAAGGGTTTAGATATCCCGTAAATCCCAGTTTTTATCAGTTTAGTTAAGTGAAGTATGAAAAACATATCCGAGAGAACTTTAGCACTCCCATATCATTTTTAAGACCTTTTTTAATTGGAATGCTCACGGAAACAACAAATCACCGATAGTAAAACGGAGCTTTTGCTACTTGAGGGGAGGGAACCAATGAGATGTGTTTTAGTGAGAGGGTTTCGAATTACGACAGTTCCATAATTACAAAGATTCTATTAGTCATTTAAATGAAAGTGCGTGTAAAGTGTATGATTATTGCCGATGTTATTACAAATTTGGTGTGAAGTATTACAAATTGCACTGATTTCATTATAAATTGCGTGAGATGTGTTTTAATTAGAGGGTTTCGAATTACGACAGTTCCATAATAACAAAGATTCTATTAGTCATTTAAATGAAAGTGCGTGTAAAGTGTATGATTATTGCCGATGTTATTACAAATTTGGTGTGAAGTATTACAAATTGCACTGATTTCATTATAAATTGCGTGAGATGTGTTTTAATTAGAGGGTTTCGAATTACGACAGTTCCATAATAACAAAGATTCTATTAGTCATTTAAATGAAAGTGGGTGTAAAGTGTATGATAATTGCCGATGTTATTACAAATTTGGTGTGAAGTATTACAAATTGCACTGATTTCATTATAAATTGCGTCAAGTATTATAAAGTCTGTTGATTTTTACAAATTGTGTAAGTACTAAGAGTTATGTTATTTGTCAATGAATTTTCAGTGTTGGAGTGAGTGACCTACATTTAAAAGTTAATGGTCAAGTATCAAGAGAAGATAGTAATAAGTTGTCGAGAGAGTTGGCTAAGTAAGTATTTGCTGCTAATAGAATCTTTGTTATTTGTGAATCCGTGGCCGAGTGGTTAAAGGAGCTGGACTGAGAATCCAAGAGTTCCCAGTTCATTACCACCTCGAGGCTTTCGGTGGTGAAAATTGCTAATTACTGCTAATTCTATAAGGCTCCTCGTGGGTGTTTCACGGTATGAGTGGCCTCCAGTGATTACAGCAATTACAGCACTATAAGTGGCCTGGATTATCTGGACAAGCCACTATAAATATACAACAATACATTAAAATTTATTTGCTCTTAGCTAAGATCAAGTTTGAGCAGATAGTAAAATTCCTTATTTGAAAAAGTTTAGTATCTACAACTTACACTATTTAGAAGTGTAAGTCTCTGTGAAATCAATCATACTATATTTTAGATGTCTATAAAGTAGTTTGACTTAAGTATAGAGTGAAAGAAGTTTACAGAAAAGAACAAATTAAAAGACTTTTTCACCATTTTACTTCTACAAAGAGGGAAAATGAAAGGTCTGTATACGCGATTGCATTTAGTTTCTGTGTAATACAAATGCTACCTTATCGGTAAAAACTTTTTGTCGAGGTGACGATAATTATTGCCGACGAAAAATTTTAGCTGACGAAGGTATCCTTTATAACCATAGAGTGTTGTTTCGGTCGGTTAAAAGTGACGAATTTTTCTTGAGGTGACGAAAATTATAGCCGACGAAAAATTGTTGCCGACAAAGTTTTTACCGATAAGGTATTTAAAAAAGAAAGAGAGGTAGAGTGTTTACTACGTCTAATAAATCAAATCATTTAGTAGCAATGGTTATCATGCAAACGTGAATGTTTCTGAAATTTGCAACATTGTTTACATTTTAACACAAGTACCCTGAACCTAGTGTCATTCTTTTGTTACAGCGTGAAGCGAACGAAAGTAATAGACGACGAGTCAGATTACTTCGCTTCGGACAGCCGTTGGTTATCGAAGAAGCAACGCGACGTGGTTGCGAAGAAAGAACAAGATTTACGAGACAAACGTTTCGCTTCGAGACTCGATAAGAAGTTTACAATCGATTTCGCGGGACGAAGGATAGTTGAAAACGATGACGACAATTGTAAGTTATTCATTGTTTGATTGTCTCCTGAATCTGCCTGCTTTCTTGTAGTAAGTACGTAGGCCTGAGATGTCTGTTGTCGGTATCAGTCGTTCAGCAAGGTTTCATTCTTCCACTATCGCTTAACCAAGGTGGTTGCGGGTGGAGTGCCACACCTACCCAAGGCTGCCACAATTACTTTTCTGCATGGATCAGATTACACTTACTATGCTTGCTAATCATAGCTGACCGGGATCGAACCTGCAACATTCCGATTACAAAGTTAGCGCTTTACCGAATGAGCTAGCCGACTAGTTTTGGGTTGAAATAGTAACTTTAATATGCTACTTATTATTGTATCTTACTAGCTCGGACTTTTACGTATTTTTTCTTTTTAAGATTTTGCTCCATCCCCTTGGGGCGCTTTCCTAACTTAGTCTCTGATTTAATTTTATGACTTTTTTTCTGTTTTTGTATAGACATGTATATCGAAGAAGATATCAGTACCCCGATCGCGTCATTGCAACGAAATGAAGAATTGACCG
>JAUKWF010000762.1:0-10823 GCA_032356525.1 Eutonina indicans
TCTTCACAGATTTCAAAACCCAAGATGGTATCCGCAGTAGCGATCATGGCATCACCAAACGGTACCATACTTTGACCGGTGATCTTTGAGATGATTGGTGGCAGTTTCAACTCTTCTACTTCCATTTTCTAATAAAGAATTACTAAGTAAGCTACTGTACATAATATTAAAAATAGCCCGAATGTTTTTTAATTCTTTAAGGGAGTTAAATTTCGCTTTTTTTAATTTAAAGATACGCCATCCGCGAAATTTAATACGCCAATTTACCCCAAAATCTTTGATAATGTAAAACTGTTAATGGTAATTGCATTTGATTTTATTTAGATACACAGAATAGATATACTTGAACAAACAACAATAGTTGCTTGCTTTCCCGTTTTTCAAAATCCGAAAATTGTTATAGCTAAAATAAAGCGTTTCCTTTTCCCGTGGAGCGTCACATTTGAGACTGAACAGCGAAATTAAATCCTTGCGAAGATTCAGATTTTAAACAACCGCGAAATCTAATTCCCGCCCCACGAAATGTCTAAATTTCACGGATGGCCTAAAGCGAAATTTTATCCCCTTTAAGTATAGCATAAAAAGCACACAAACGTTGTATATTTTCATCAATTGATTTAAATTGATCTTTAATGTTGTTTACGCTTTTATTGTGTATCTCGCCGACCTTCGTGCAGTTTCTTACGATCTTTTTGTAGAATGAAATTTTCAGCAGTTCGCAGGGAGGCATTCACGGACTCACTCTAAAGTAGAACAGTTACATTCCTTTAGCTCAAAAATGTTTCCAAGATACAGTTAACTTCACTCAACCAAATTACCTTTGTCCAGGGCGTGAACCATCTGTGTTCCCTATAATTACCATCGGCCGCCATCGCCATCTTGGGGCGAACCAACAAAATCTTCTTGTTGAGAATGATAACCCGGCAATTGTAACATACAGCGTCCCGCATCACGGGCATGCCCACATCCACCAGTATATTCTGACAGACTGCATTCTCGAGAAGACAGGCTAGTGATTCCCACGAGTGCAAGTAGGTGTCTTGTTCATAGAAATGATCGTTGCACCCGTATCCAGATATTTCCAGTTCAGGACCGACTCGATAGCGTGCTAGAAGAATGAGGAAATAGAAGAAACGAGATGTCAATAACAGGTAACCAGATGTCTTGTTTTATACAGGGTATATAAAAAAAATTAAAGTGAATAAAAACTTGTTACATTTTATATCAGCCTTCTGTTCATTGAAATTAAACTTTTATCGTCCAAAATTGGTTTCAGACAAACAGTGCAATCTTAATCTTTGTAATAGAAAAAGTGAATTAATAAAAAAAAACAGTTCCCCTGAAAAGAATTGAGTTATAAAGTGTTAATAAATTTGCCTACAGGGTATATTATAAGAGCATAGAAGTGATTCTATTTTCTTATATATATACCTTGCATATGTCGAGACCTATTGAGTTGACCTATTGACCTATCCGATAGCTAGTCGTAAGGGGAACAGAGAGAATTAGAGGTCAACCCCAATAAAAGTTCCAAGAAAAAGACCGTAATAAAATTATATTAACAATAAATTTTTCATATTACTTTATATTCAAATAAAGAATGAAAGACGTTTTAAGCGAACGAACGTCTTTAACAAATGCCAAAAATAGCCACATTGCTTCAACTGGTAGCAGTTTAGAAAGGTTAGGCAATGAATATCTGTTTCTTTGGAAAATTTTAGAGAAATTTTAGAAACGCCCGCCCGCCGTGAAGAAAAGTATACGCTTAGGTCAACTAGGCAGAAATGTCTTCTCACGCGAAGGAGGAGGAGGAGGAGGAGGAGTACACCAAGGCAAAACTAATACGGTCTCCGCTTTAGCTGCTACCGTAACAAAATAATATGTATACATCTCTTATCTTATGATAAAACAAAATTTGCCGGTGCGTGGCCTACAGCCCTTGAAAAATTGGGGAGAGATTGATTTTCGCGTCTGTTTAAGTACTTATAACCGCAGCAGGTATCTACATCCAAATAAAGAATTAAAAGTGTTTTAAGAGCGAACGCTCATTTTTAACAAATGCCAACCAACTAATATGTATACATCTCCTCTTTTTTTATGATATTCGAATAAAGATCGATAGACACTTTTAAAGAAGCGAACACACGTCTTTAAATAAGTCAACAACTGAAATATAATGATACATATCTCTTCTTTTCTTATGATATCGAAAAAAGATTTAAAGATATTTTTTTAAGAAGCGAAAGCACGTCTTTAAATATGCCAACAACTAAAACAGGTATACCTCCTCTTTCCTTGGATATTCGAATGCTTTCCAAAATCCTTCGCAGATTCCCTTCAAAGTCCAAAGCCCATTGTGATAACGAGCAGGAGGCTAAAGTTGTCTTTCGTACCATTGTGTGAAAATGTTTGTCCGTGGATATATGCCTATTTATTTTCTAGATAATCCTGAAAGATAAAAAGAAGGATACAAATATATTACCCTGGCACCAGACAGTTTTTACAAAGCCTAATGAATTAGCATGAGTTTATTATTTCTGAAATGGATGAGATGAAAAATTTATGATTTTGTGACATCTTATAATTATTAGAAGTTCTACAATTTTGTCCGTCAGAACAAAACAAACTTTTTCTTAACATTAATTTCAGCACACTGCTCTTGTTAAGTATCCTCTTCAATTTAATTTTCACTTTCCTTACTATATTCTTATACTTTATTTTTTATTTACACCAGAAGAAAAAGAAGAAGAAGAAGCTAAGAAAAATGTTCACATATTCATCACATTCATGGGAGAACATTAAATTTTCATCGCCTTTCATTCAAAACTTAAGGAACCACATAAATAGTTAATGTACATGTGGAAAGCTAAATATTGTGTACGTATAAATCATTCATGACTTACAGAACCTAATCAATAATTAAGGTCCGTGTAAAATAACTTAACGTTACCTATAAATAATTGATAAGCTAAAGAACCCTATCAATAATCAATACCACTTATGGAAAACTTAAAATTACTTGTAAATCATTGATGACTTCAACAGTAAATTTCTCCATATTTCAGGAGATTTAAAAGAGAGAGAGAACAAGGAGGATAGAAGTTTAGTAGGATAATCAGATAAAAAACACGACATCTTACTCAAATATATACTTCCCAATTTTTAAAATCTTGAAAATCGAATCAATTGTAGAAAATATTTTATTAATAGTTCTTGTCCCTATTCAGAATATGCTGACTGTAAGGAACGCTGTTTCTGATGTTACTTAAGTCAGTTCCTTCTGAGGAGTTCGTTTAACAAAACAAACCTATGATTTGTGACTTTATGTTATGCCCACTTTCAAGACGCGTAAATTCACTCCATGCTTACAAATTTTATAAAGCTTAATTCCTTATATAGCCAACTATTTCCATAATGTTTTTAATACCATTACAACGCCTTTTGGAGGCACGTTAGATGTTAAAGGTAGAGTGTGAACAAGCTATCATTATAAAATATATATTATATAATTACAACTATTACATTATTGTGTTAATGGGGAAGTTTAGGAAATTAAAGGGTAGTGAGACCATGTGCACATACTTCATAAGTAAGTGTGTTTAATCTAGGGAGCATTCAAAAAGTACGTTCACTCAAAGGGAGATGAGGGATAAGTAAAAAGCAACCCTTAAATGAATAAATTGAACGTAATCAAATATAGAACTAATTATTTTAATGTTTGAACTCGGCTTCACATTTGTCAGTAGAAACCATGCCTGTAGAAGTATTCCAAAAAATTAAACTGTGACCATTTTCTGATCAATTGAACAAACAGAGATAAAGATGAGCTTAAAAAAATTGGAAGAGTGTTTATAATAGCAATGTCATCAAAAGATAATATTGTGTACATCTATTTGTTTTTTGAATAATTACAACTATTAGGAACTCATCCATTAATACATAAAGACATAGCTGTAAGTTTATGCTAGGCGCTATAAATGCTTACCCAATAGCAATTAAATAAATCATTTGAAATTATTTTGCAGCATTCTTTTTATGGAAAATATTTTTGGCGCTTATTTTAAATTTTAATATTTATAGTGTGGGCGCTAATTTGCAAAAACAGATGTTTTTTTTATTGAGAGTGCAGTTATAATTATTTCAAAATAAAAGTAAAAGAATCACAAATCTTACTTGTCTTTCTTTTTTATTTGCTTTCTGTTATCTTGTGTGTGATTTGTGAGATCTAGTGTTATTTCTTTAATTGATTGAAAATTGTAGATCTCACATGCCAATCCCTGTCCGGAAGAAACAGGTGCACGTGTTACGTTTCGCACCTGCAAACAGTTTGCACGTGCAGTAGTTTTCTAATTATCAATTTTACACGTGCGATCCCTATTTTATTGAAACAATACTTTTTTACAACACCATGAACTTTTTCTTGCCTTTTTAGGGGTGTTAAATTAGCCCTGAAAATGGATTGAACAAATAAAATGAAAATAAAATGTTAACCAAAGAACTATACAGGGTATATATAAAAAATAGACTAGTCTTCCTCGTGACTTTCCCATTCACTCATCTCTTCATCAGATGTTTCATTTGATTCATCAGAAACCTCATCATTATCCATCTTCGGTATTTTAGATGGAGACGACGAATCGTCGATGATCTTAACTCGGCGTTTTGCTTCGTAATTCGCTGCTGCCGACTTAATTATTTCTTCTCTTTCGTGTAATGTCCAGAGTTTATCATTTATGTTAATTAGCAGATTGTTCTTTAATGTTGAGTGCGCTAAAGAAAGCCGTCGATCTGTCAACATTGAGGTCAGCAAACTGAACGCTCTTTCCACTGAGGAATTTGAACCAGCTAATACCATTACCAAGCTGGCAAGAATGACCAGGTTTGGGTACTCATCCCTCTTGTATTGCAATACTTTTCTCCACATTTGTTGGGCTTCGAGGGCTCTGTAATTTGCATTGACAAATACACGAAAAAGCTTCCACTCGCGAAACAACATTTCACTGTCAAAACTTGTATTTGACAAGGGCTCTTTAAAGTGCTCGACAAGTGTAGTAAGCAGTTCTTTCAGTTCCTCCAGAACTTCTCTCTTTTTGTTGGAGGCACTCATCCGCGATTTCTCCGAATGGATCAGGTGTTGTTGAGTTGTACGCCAACCCTCTGTTTGTCTATGTTTCGTTTGTGCGTATCGGCTGCGGTTATAAACGAACATTTGATTGTTTCATCATTATTTATTTTAAATTGACTCAAATGACTTGTCAAAAGCTCATCTTGTGTACATGCAACATCAATTTCTTCTTTAATGTTATCTAATGTTTGGTTTAAGAAGGGTTTGATTTCATTGGCCAGCAAACCGTCTCCCTCAAAGACATTTGAAATGGGAGTTATGATCTCAAATACATCTATGTAGGTGCAAACTAGACATAAAAAACGATATGAGTGGAAATTGTTTTTAAAAACCCTTTAACTTTTGCAGAGGTTTCTGCATGTGTTTTAGGATCGGCAGCTACATTTTGAAGTGCTGTTTGTCACTGCTGGCTACATTTTCAGGAGATTCTGAAAGGCAGTTCTGCGGTGTCCCACAAATTGAGTGCCAGTCATTTTTGGCAGCCTGTAGTGTTGTATGTTCAAAACGCTTGCAGCCGATTTGATCTCGCTTTTGTTTTTTCATGAGTTTTTGAGGAAATCTTTCTAGGTCAGTTTAAAAAGGCAAGAAAGTGTTTAGATTATTACATGGGCCCTTATTCGAGAGGAGCACTTTTTTGAGAGTGGGCGCGCTTATTCAAGCATTTTACGGTAGCAATTGCTACAATTAACAATTAGGTGAAGATATACCTATTGGGCGTGTAATCCAATGGCTAGATCACTAACCGGGCATCAGTGTGACCGGGGTTCGATTCCCTGCGAGTGCCGTTATCAACACTCTGATTTATCTAGCCGGGTTGTGCGCGCGTGGTAGCTGGCTGTGGGCGAGTCAGCTAGCTTGAACCCTAGCCTAAATGGTGGCCTCTCCCTCGACTAGCAATGCTATTGGAGAGGTCTCCGTCCTTAGTATATATATCACCATGTAAATGATTAAATAGAATAAATAATGCCTTTCCTTTCCTATTGAGAAGCCTTTTCTCACAGATTTTACTTAGAAAATTCACACTTTTCTCACAATTTTCAAGTGTTTCGCTCTAATGAAGCAAAAACAGTGAAAAATATGTGTAAAGCGCGTATATGGACTGTTATTGGGCTGAATTCAAAAAAATTTCTGCCACCTTACTTAGGCCCAACCATAATGGGCCCTACGGGTCACACTATAACCTTAAATCTCACACCTTGTCTAGTACGGCCCTGGACAACGCCCGAACACTCCCGATCCAGTTTGGGCGTGTTCGGGTTTTCCATCTTAATTATCTAAAACGCCCGAACAGTGTTCGGGCGTGTTCGGCGTTGTCCAGGGTCGTTGTCTAGTAATAATCTCAAAAACTTGCCAACCTGATCAACCCTCATCCCCTTAACACAACATTAGCAAACTAAAATAAAAATATAGTATGTATATTAGAAAACGAGAAAATATTAGTAATTCAAAGCAAAAATCAAATCATAAATTCAACTTTCATTTTTAGTTTGTTCGGTTTGTTGATGTCATTTTGTTGCGAATGTGTCTGGCTCCATCCAATCCAATTGGGTACATTGTCACTGGCGCCGAATAAAGAAATTCTTGGAATAAAGGAGTGCGCAGCGAGCGCGCGCTGTTAGTAACACGCCTCAAAACGCCACCTTCCGCCTTTGCTTATGTTTTGCAACCAAAGTGGATTTAATATTTTTGTCAAAACAAACTCTACCGTCCAGGAAGAAAACTGTTCGCATCATCCCTGTCATCAAATTCAAGAGGTTGGAAAGTTATGGGTTCTCTCATATCTTACATAGCTCCATATCAAAAGGGAACTGCTGTTGCTGTTTCTGCTGCCATACTAGGAGCTTCATATCTGCTTCCAGATGCAAATGAATCGCATTCATCACTTGTAAATTTGGGTCATTTGGGATGTTTTGGTGTTTGGTTTGGTACTCAATTTTGGGTCACTTTTGTTGCAGGTACATGAGAAATTTGAGATGTTTTCCTCTGCATCTCCCATTTGGAGAATTTTTTATGTCGTTAAATTGCAACGCAAATGTTAACATAGCTAATTACTTTCGCTTTTACCAGACCCCTACTAAAAGAAGACGCTGTTATATTTCACCAATAGGATATATGTTTCTCCTCTCGACCAATGAGATTGCAGATAATTTTACGACCAACGATAAATGATGTAAATCTCAAGTTGCCAGAGTAAAAAATTGTGAGACAGAACTTCAGTTAGTTAGGAACACTAGCACGGAAATGTGTCCACGACACTTTGTCTCGATTAACCAAACACTTAACCATGATCATAAACGAGATATGAGTCAAAACATAGCAACAGCATAGTTACGGGCAATAGGGAGGCTGAGAAATGAATAGGGATGTCTGATTTTTTTTATTTTATGGTAACTTACAGTATTTTAAAATATTTCTACCACACCTTTTAAATTTACTCCTCTGTTCTTGAGATATTGACTCAAGCGGACAAAAACCCTTTTCGGAAGAGCAAATATTAGTCAACGAACTAGTCTACCTAAACATCACAATCAATATAAAAGAGGTTGCGCCTCACCAGAACGATGAGTGTTCCGATGTTCGCATGGCGAAATGAGACATGCAGCGTCGTAGTTGGACCCAATTACGCAAAACAGTATTTTTGTATCAAGCATATGCAAATTAGCTTCTTACTTCTTTGCTTACATAAAGCATATATCTTTGCATAAAGTATTCGCTAAGAACTCCCCAAGAGAGAGAGATGGTTTGAAAAAGGGGTCGTTGATGTTGTTAGCATTTTCCCATCCCCAATATATTTTCGTAAACCTCCCCACTTTTTCAAAAAATCTGGTTTATTTTGTTTGATAAGCACCTTCCAATCTCAAGATATCACATTTTTCAGTTTCGATGACATCACAAAACGGGACCCAACACAGGTAAATTTGGGTCACAACTTCAAAATTTTTGTTGTCATAGATACTATTTCAGTAAGGACCATACGTTTTCAAAAATAGCTTAAAACATTTTGCCAGACGGTATATGAATTTTCCTCCACCCGGACATATTGAGCAAAGATCCGCCTATGGGCGCTTCGCACCCTCTTGGCGCAATTATGCAAGTGTTACACTACACACGCAGGAACACATATTAATGAGTTGTGTTAAGACTGCATTCACAAAATGGTTTGCAAAATATCAACAAATCGTCATTTGTTTAAAATCAGTAATCTGGTGTAAAGTTCAATAAAAAATTTTCTCCATAAGAAATACATTTTAGGTTGCCGCCTCCCACCCAAAAACTGAGACCAGATTTATTACTTTTGTGTTTTGTGCATACGGAAAAATATTATTTATAGAGCAGTAGTTATCCTAATTGCATTTGGGACTTGTTATAATAGAAGCTTTTAAATTATGATGCTTACAAAAAGATAGCATTCTCTTTCTTTATTAATGCGCGTTTGACTTTTTGATGGACGATTTGACACATTTCCGTGCTAGTGTTCCTAACTGAACTTCATTTTCTTTTTCGATTTCTAAAGAAGTAAAAGTTTATCGATAATCATTTTATATTCATATTTAAGATAATTATTTATGGTGGTACTGCCCTTAAATAAATTTTTAAAAATTGCGGGATTTTGTACGCGATTTTGTAAATCATACTCATGGGGGTCGTCTTTAGTGTTTCTGGAAAGTAATAGATTGCGGCAAGTTTATTATTATAAGCATTAAAAAACAATGATGTTAAGTTAAATTAATTTAAAGCACTAAACAGTACTGATAAATACTGTTACAAAAATGAATATATATATTTAGAAATACTAAAAATTCTCATCCAAAGGGATCTCAATATAAATTGCCTTCTTCACTGTCATTGTCTTTTAGGTTTAACTAAACTTGCTATTTTGCCAAGGCATTGGTTTGCCAAAGTACAACGTGTACTATTTGATCACTATTTCTTGACTGGCTTTGTTTTGAACAGTGTGATGCTTGCAACTTTTGTTATGAAACATCCATTCACTTCTTGGGAAGGACAAACACTCTACATGGTAAGTTATTGGAGTCCTCTGAATTTAACAAAATCAAGGATGGCACGAAAATGCAGGCCTAAACCGTCCGAAGGCCGGCGAAATTTTTAAATTTTGCCGACCTACGATGTTGAATTTAAGGTCGACATTGCCGTCCTGAGGCCTAGTTTAGGTCGGCAATTCCAAATCTATCTTAATCGTGAACAAACAGCATTGAACATAAAAGACGTGGAAGATCGGCAAAAAAGCCATTTTCAGTTGTTTAGGTCGGCATGCCGAGAATGTTAGACTAACGGGTTGGCAATTGCCGAATGCCGACCTAAATTCAGAGGTCTAGAGGGTGTATTTATAAAAAAAATAAAAACTTTAAAAGTTTAATTGCTCTTGGCTCTTGGTTTTAAACCTTTGACCATTCAAGTCAAAGGTTTTCTGTTTTAGAGTGGGTCACTGTTACCCTTTGGAAATAACTTGGTTATTTTGATTCTATAAAAGGATTCCAATTACTGCACACTTCTGAAATGTTTCTAAAATTATTTGGTTGAATACATTTTTCTATCGATAATGTCGGAAAACTCTTGCTGGTCATTTTTTGTCAAATGATACAAAGTTTAGCAGTTACCTTGGACAATTGACCATCTGTGAGTATGTAGAGAATGTAGAGCTGTATGATGGTTCAGATTGACACACTGATACTGTATCTTTCATTTCTTTTTAAAAGGGTAACGTATTGCTAGCAAGTTCACTTTTCGTCGGTACAAACTGTTTCTTCATAAAACCCTGGGTTACCAACACTGGCATTATCATGAACGACTACGAGGCTGCACGTGGGTACGGTGAAGACCCAGGCTCCATCAAAGAAGGCGACATACTTGAAGACCCAAATTACATTGCGATTAAGAAAAACTTTATCACTGCCCATGCTGCTTCTGCGTTGGTAAATATGTTCAATTTAGCTTTTTCCGGATTCCACTTGTGGTATCTAGCAAGTCATATCAGTTTTTAAATCTATTTTCTTTTTTAAATTTGTCTGTAAAGTTCTTTAAAAGATTGTGTAGTTAGTTTATATTTTAATTCATAGAAATTGAGAGCGAACATGTGCATTAGTATGAGCACGTGCGATCGCACACTCATGTTTCTGACCTGTTTATCTAGCATTATGTAATCATAACTCTGTTTGAGTTATGTGTATTGTGTGTCAATGATAAGTTTTTAGTTTATCATAATTTTGTAATTATTTAACGATAAGAAATGCTTATTTTAGATATTTTTATTTTCAATTATAGTCAGCTCCTTTAAACATTGTATTGAGTTCTTTATATTTTTCATATTATTTACGTATTTTTTTATAATAGTTCACCTTATGTTATTACTCAACTTGTTTGTATATTGTTAGGCGGTATGGGAAATGAGAGACTCACCAAATAATTAAATTAAAGTAGGGTGGTCACAAATATGATAAAAAAACTTTTTGTGTTAAAGGAATCGGTCACACCAAAATGTTTAATATATTGTTTAATATATTGCATGTGGAATTAAATTTTTCTCCATTTTCTTTTGTCAATATGTATTGGTACCTCTGATGATAACAAACTGTGAACAAGAAAAGTAGAACCGTTGAATAATAAGGAGTTTCGGAGCTGGCGCCTCCATAATTGAGCGTTTAAGATTTTGAAGAGTCATATACAATTTTATGGATAT
>JAUKWF010000763.1:0-10816 GCA_032356525.1 Eutonina indicans
TTCGGTTAACAATTACGATGGAAAATTTCATTTTTTCTTGCTTAATTGAGTGGAAAAAATCATATTTCCTCAGTTTTTTTAGGTGGGAAAATTTTATAATATCTGAGCATTTTTAGGTTTGTTGAGCCCTCCGTCCCTTTCATCCATTTTAACGAGATGAGAATCATGTTATATAAATAACTAATTATATTTCTTGCACAAATTGTATTTCAATTAAAAGATATGCACAGTTTGATGTGCTTCAAATAAAACAAAATCTGAACAATAAATATAAACCAAAATCTGAACAATAAATATAAACCAAAATCTGAACAATAAATATAAACAATTTGATATGTCACGTTAGTTAAAATAAAAATAATGTTACTAAATACAAAATAAAAAAAAATCTGATTAGTTTATATATTAGTTTTCTAAAATGTTTAATGTGTAAATAAAATAAAATACATTAGTTTCTAAATGTTTATATGTGTAAATAAATAAAATAAAATACATTAGTTTCTAAATGTTTATATGTGTAAATAAAATAAAATACATTAGTTTCCAAATATTTATGTGTAAATAAAATAAAAATACATACATTAGTTTCATGTGTAAATAAAATAAAAAGTGTAAACTACAGTATAATCTAGTACAGTACAGTGCGAATCTGGTTACCTCATAAAAATTGTCACAACAGTTATCTTAATTTATCAAAAAAGAATGTTCAATTGAAACATTTGCAGAAAACCTTTCAATCAAAGACAGTTATCTTGTTATTAAGCTAAAACGAACTAGGAAAAGGGAATAAGATACTTTAAAATATCTTATAAGCGGACTTAACTATTGTTTGCAACCATTTCATCAAAATCTACGTAAATGTTAAATAATCAAAATAAATGATATTTCAGAGAGAACTACACTTCAAAAATAAAAATTAAATTAAACAGTTAAGAATTGGTCTCACAGAGACACTTCAAAAATAAAAATAAAATTAACCACTCAGCGTTGAACATGTTCAGTTTCTGATTGCCCAATCTGAACCTGCTGGCAACTCTGGCGGAGTAGTCCTGTCCGAAAAATCATCCTCAAAAACTCGCGATATACATTGGCCTTGTCCTTTCTTTGTCTGAATTGTTTCTTTAAATTTTTGATCAATTTGTTGGAACACAGTGTCACATGTCACTGACCTGAAGCCTAATGACTTCACAACAAATATCTTGCCGTCATCTTCATCGCATGCCTCTTCCTCTGACGACATCATGTCAAACACAAGAACCTTTCTTATCTTTTCTTTTTTTGCGTCAGAAAATGAGGTCTTGGCATCCAGCCCTTTGATTCTTCTTTTTAGTTTCTATAGAAAGAAAAGTGAAACAAAATGATTGAAGTTTCAGTTTAATAGTGTGCTAATGAGAAGCAAAGTTGATAATGCCTATGCTTTAAAATAATTTTATCTTAGGATAAAATATCATGTTGAAACAAATTTAAATTCATTAATTCTTAAGTATATATTCTTAATTTGTTTTCAATTTGAATAGCATGGTTTCATTTGTAAAACAAAACTTGACTGGTTCAATTACAAACATCAGCCAATTATTTGGTTTTACCTTGATCTTTCTCTCTTTCTTTGCAGCGATCTTTGCATATTCAGGCTGTCTAGCTTTTCTTTTTCCATAATTCTTAAGAGACCGAAAATATGTTTTAACAGCAGCTGTAAAATAAAGAAAAACAGAATTAGGAAGAACTATAAAAGTTGTATGAAAAGTATGCTTGAGTAATGCTATTAGTAGAAAAAAGGAATCTACAGACACAGCAAAAACTAAGCAATTTTGAGTACATGAATTTTGACCGCTCAAGTCACTATTCAAACAAATAAAGAACCAGTGCAAAATGATCTTCTACTGATACATAATTAACAATAACTTCACTACATCAGTTTGTTAGTCAAAATATATCTTAAGCAGTTTTTGACCCTCAATTGGTTTTGGGCAGTCAAACCACTGTGTTCCTTCATGATGATTTCTTACATTAACAATAGCGGTTAGATGACAAATGCAACATGGTTGATCTGTTAAAATAAGCAGTGTGTTTCTTTTTTTATATCAAACAGAAAAAATTGTACTGGTTCTAAAGCGACCATATCAATGTTGTACATACCAGAAAAGACATCATCTGTGATGGTTTGTAAACCCATGACATATTCTTTGAGGGCCAATGTTGTTGTCGTATTTATCTCAGAGAATGCCCTGGAAGGGAAATATTTTTTTAGAAAACACAAATTTTATTAAAACTATAAGTAATCTAATGGTTGAGTGAATAGGCCTTTTAGTTTATCAAGTGATGGGCAAATACATGCATTTGAAATGCAACTGACAAGTCCTAATAATGACAATATTGCAGCACAGGCATTCTCACAAACTCCTGGTTTGGTGAAAAGAGTATGAAGTCGGGAAAAATAACTTATACCATTTATATACATTCACAAAAAGAAAATGAAGCTGACCGACAATGTGTATTTGTAAAAGATTGTAGTAAAGAAAATGTTGTTAAGTGGTGTCAAATAATGCAAAGTCAGTGTAATAGTTAGTGAACCGACAACAAATCAGTTTCCTAATTGCCAGACCCCCTTTGCTCTAAGGTTCAGGGTTAGGAAAGGATCCTGACACCTTAAAAGAATCTTGCTTTTTATTGTTTCTTGTTTTTAAAAAACATCATTTTATTTGATACAAAATGTATAAACATCTAATTAGATTAGACTTTCAAACAAACTTTAAAGGTGTGTTTTTCTTGCCTTTGGGGCAAAGCCTGAGTGGCAAGTATGAAACTGATCTGTTATCAGGTTATGAAAAAGGCATGTGTGCCTAGGTTATTTATCCTTACCTAGCATCATCTTCAAATGACCATTCATTTTTTAAAGGCTGGCGCTCTTTAGTTATTGCCTTGTAAGATTCTCGCACAATTGCCTAAACACAAAGAAAAAATTGCAATGTCAGTTAATTATCATGTCTGGTTATATTGAAAGAGTGATATCCAAAAACTTTTGCTAACATAGATGAGTTGTTTGGACAGGCACAGGCCACAATTCCATTAACCTGACTTGTGCATCAGTCCAATATTTGACTGGGATGTAATATATGTTTTCAAGGACTTACTGAAGTTACACGTGACACAGTCACTTTGGATCTTTTCTGTTTGACTTTGTTTTCTAATAGTTTCAATCTGGTTTCAGCGTCAGTCTGTCGTTGAACCATATTCTCAAGTTCTGTCTTGGATATTTGAATCAGATCTTCTTCACCTTAAAAAAAATTGGGTACATGTTAATTTCATTTTTTTACAGTTCATTATTAACACTGACATCATCAGATAACATTCACACAGATGACTGATGAAAGGCCACACCACATGGATAAGGGCGAAAAGAGTTTCTCTTATTTTTCTTTATGATGACAAATCTATGACAATAGTATGGGGTATAACACCTGATTTTGCATCCTGCCAAAGTTAGCTAAATAACAGCCCTTTTAATCTAGCTCGGCATATTGCATTGCCAAAGCAAAAGCCAAGCTAATTTACTTTAGGTTGGTCTTTCCATTCCGACCTAGTTAATGTGTATGGTCGGCATGCTGAGTAATTGATATAACAAGGTTGGCTTTGCCTTTGTAAATTAGTTTATAAGTTTAAACAAACAAAGTTCCAATTTTTTTAAACACAAAATGATAAACAGAACTTCCTTTTTGATACGCGTATACAAAAAGCATTCAATGGAGTTGTGCCAACCTACAGAGATGCTCAGAACTGCATGCCAACTTAAAAACCTATATAGATCGGCAAAAATATGCTGACCTTATGCCGGGTAATTAAGCTATTAAGCATTGGATTAAAAATAACTTGTCTTGTACTTTGTGTTGTTCAAATTAATCATTTGCCATTCACATTGTTTACAGTAGATTAAAAATCTCTGCCAACAACCTTTTACAATGAAGATAAACTAAAACAATGTTTAAATAAATGAAGACAAACCTTGACCTGATGTATTAGGTGTAGAAGTTCTTCTTTTTAGTCTTGAAGTGTTAGTAATATTGTTTCGTTTAGTCATGACAGGAGAGCTACCCTCAGGTCTTTGGAATATTGAATCTGCAGTTTCATCCATGATGTTTTGAATGTTTTCTAATAATGCGTTATCCATAATAAATATAATATGTAAATGTAAATGAAAGAATAAGTAAACCAAGCAGAGCATGTGAACCGTTACCTCGTGTTTCGTTTTCAAATAGTTCCCCGCAAAGATGTTATTGGTGCTAAACTTACAAAAAAGTGCTACACAGCGCCTTTTGTTACATAAGTACTCCGTCCTTTATTTGTTCCGGACAAAACATAAATGTGATAAAATACTGACTTGAAAATAACGATGAGAATTTCTCGTAGATGTATCTTTATCCAAGTCAGCATTTTTACCATAAGATTAAAATACTACGGAACAGGGAACGGATCAAGCAACAGTTCCCAATTTGTACTGGTATTTGATATATGTGAACAGTGAAAGCCAGTTTCTTGCAATTGTAGATGTTGATTGATTGTTGATTATTCTTTGTAAAAGGTAAGTTTCTTAAACTTTTAAAATTAGAAGTATGTGTAGAACTAGCCATAGCTTACACACGCTGTAGTACACTTTTTTGAATCATACTGTACATTACTGTAAGCAAAAATATGTAATGCTTTTCTCCTATCGTAAAAAAAGATTCATTTTGTTAAACAATTGATAAGTCAACATCACTCAGGAGAGTTTTCTGTAAAATGCATTATTTGTACGCTGCTGACACTGCGTCACAGTGTCAGTTACAGAGTAAAAATTTCATTCTCAGCGTGCGCTGAATGAAAATCAGGCACTTTGTTTTGATAACAGCGCTTGTAATTTTAATCATAGTATTGCTTAGCTATATGATTACTCCCTTTATTTTTTAACACTTTACGGGAGTGCTCAATTGACAGTATCAAAAGTTACAACTTAAAACATATACAACACTGAACATAACCCAAAACAACTGGAAATATCCCAATAATCAAAACCACAGGCAGCACAATTAAAATTGATTCTATTTATTCCATATCAACTGTATTTTGACTATATATCTCTTTTACTAGCAGTATTCAGTGACGTGTTGAAAACGTATATGTTATACGTATATATGCGTAACCATTAAAATTCAGAGTTCAAATTTGCTGTTTGTTTAACGTGAATAGTTTTCAAGTTTTCTCAAATCAATTTTTTGAATTACAATCGAAAAACCCTGGAATGGTACTAATATAAGCACGTTAGTAAATATATTTTTTCTCACAACTCACTTTTATGATTTTTTTTGGAACCCTGAATATGTAAAGTCGAACAATTTAACCACACTTTCTTGCTCAAATTAAGTTGTTTCTTTACTTTCTCTTCTAGGTATTATGCCAAAATTTGAGAAAAAAGCATGTCCATATTGTGGAGAGCGATACGTACGTTCCTACATTCAAAGACATATTGACCGATGTAAGCAGATAGAGACTTTGAATACAAGTTTTGAGGAGAACAACCATTCTTTTATTTCTGAGGATGAACCTAATGGAGTATCAGAATTAGATCAATCGATTTCAGATGGATTATGCAATGATGTCAGCTCAAGCAGTAGTGGTAGTGAATCTTCTGATGAGGAGACAATTGAGGATCTTATCGATGATAATGACTTTGATGCTCTTGAAAGAGAAATGATAACTGAAGCTCAAATGACAGGACTTTCAGAAACCTGTAAAGAACGATCACTCTTGATTACTTGGCTCTGTTTGTGTTTGGCACTTTGGCAATACAGCTTTGGAATAACAAATACTGCAATGGAATTCATAATAAAATTTATTGCAGCCTTTCTTAAAGTCATCATGCAAAATTTTCCGGCAACAGAAGTAATGCTTTTATCCTTTCCGCCAACGTTGTACCTCTTTTTAAAACATTTTAGCAGTGGTGAAAAAGAGGAAAGATTTGAATGTTACGTGATATGCATCAAATGTTTCAAACTTTTTAAAATGGAAGACTGTTTTAGCTATATCCAAGGAGAAAAAATTTCCAAAACTTGTAATAATGTGATTTATCCAAATCATCCTCAAAGACATCGACGAAAGCCGTGTGGTCAAGTTCTTTTGATGACATTTTGTACCAACGGAGGTAAAAAACTTCTCTACCCACTAAAAACTTATTATTACATGCCACTAGAATTATCCATACAGCAGATTTTGATGAGAAAGGGGGTTGAACAAGATTGTCAGCTATGGAAGGAACTCGATATGAGTGAAAGTGGTGCTATGGCAGACATATATGACGGAAGAGTATGGAAGCAACATCTCAACTTATTAGAATCACCAAACACATATGCCATTGCCCTAAATCTAGATTGGTTTTGCCCTTTTAAACATGTTAAAAGCTATTCAATTGGTGCGATATATGCCGTCATTCTAAATCTACCAAGGACTGAAAGATTCAAGAGGAAAAATCTCATTCTTGTGGGACTTATACCAAACATAATAAAAGAACCAAAAACGAATACTTTCATCAAGCCTTTTGTGGATGACATGTCAAGATCATGGAACGGTGAACTTTTTGTGAATACCTACAGTTGTCAAAAAGAAAAAGTTGCAGTCAAGTTAATGCTTTTATTGGTTGGTTGTGATGTCCCAGCTTGTCGAAAATTGTGTGGTTTTCTTGGTAAGCTTTATATTAGTTTTTCTTTGGACGTGTTAATTCTACAATAAGGTCTATTCACAATTTTACTTTAAAAAAGTAGTTGTATTTTAGTGATTACACTTTCCTTCCACTTTGAATCAACAATATTTTTTGCAGCTTTAAAGGCTGCCTGAATCTCCTTCTTACACAGTGTATGCAGAGTGTTTTTATGAAAAGTAAAGTAAAATTTTGAAAATAGACTTTTATTTGATGGATACTTTTTGGCAAAATGCATCTATCATTAAGTTTAGAAATGGGACAAAGTTCTTAATACCTTAAAGGAAGAAATTTTCGCTGGAATTTAATATTGCAAGTTTTTTGCTTGGTTTTTTTTTTTTTGGGGGGGGGGGGGGTTTGCTTCTTAATGGATGATATTGCTATCTACATGATACTTATTTATTATGACAAAGTTGTTTTTTCGTGCTCCCACAAAAATTTGAATGAAAAAACAGCAACAACAGCAAAAGTATGACGAAACATTAAATTGTTAATTTAGAGTTTATTATTTTTTATTGGTGCTTTGGACTTTCTAAGTCCTTTTCACTTAGACCCACCTCTTTAAAATTGGAGGGTATGGGAAATTTTTAGTACTAAGAGAAGCACTAGACTGATCAAAAAAGTGGTGGCTATCTCTTTTTTGTGTCTGCACTTTCGTGTTACTCTGGTTTCGAAACGATAATATTCGAATCAAGGTACATCTGAGACTGATAGAGTTTGTATCATATTATATATCTTAGGTCACTCTGCTACAATGGGTTGCTCTCGTTGTTGCAAGAGTTTTCCCGGTGGGTTTGGATGTAAGGATTTTTCTGGTTTCGACATCAGGAATTGGCCAATGAGGGATGGAAGAACCCATCGGGATCAAATGGACCAAATCAAATTATGTAAAACAAAAACAGAAACCGAACAACTTGAGTCAAAGCTAGGGACAAGGTATAGTGTACTGGTCCAACTACCATACTACGATTCAGTGAGGTTTGCTATAATTGATCCCATGCACAATCTTTACCTGGGTACATCGAAAAGGATGATTTCCAAATGGAAAGAGCTTGGGTTCTTGAATGAGGAAAATCTTAAAATTATTCAAGATAGAGTCGACAAGGCAAGTGTACCGAGTGACGTGGGAAAGCTACCAGGGAAAATTGATAAATTTTCCTTCGATGGTTTTACAGCTGACGAACTTAAAAATTGGACGTTACTTTTTTCGATCTACGCGCTTAATGGCATTATACCAGCAAGGCATTTGGGTGCTGGAGATATTTTGTAATCGCATGCATGTATTTGACTGGACACATTGTAACTTTCGCAGACATCGAAATAGCCCATTCGTTTTTAATAAGATTTGGCAAAACTTGTGAAACAATCTACGGTAAACAGTTCATCACACCGAATATGCATCTGCACGGGCACCTTAAAGAGTGCATTCTTGATTTTGGACCGATTTATTCGTTTTGGCTCTTTAGCTTCGAACGTTACAACGGAATTTTGGGCAGTTTTCCAACAAACAAAAGAAACATTGAGAGGCAAATTATGAAACGCTTTTATCACGAGTCTTCATTGTTAAGTCAGGGTTTTCCATTAAAAGAATGTGGGGACTTCGGAACAATCTTGAATCAAATGGATGGTACATTGAGCCAGCGTGGTACCTTAAACGAAATAATTTCATCCAACCTATACAGCCACCACAAATTGGCTTCGAAGTTTCAAGATATATCAACATGTAAATGGAGCAATTTGGATGGAATATCCTTATCACGTAAATGCCACCAGTACACAATGTCAACACTGCAAACGTCATGGTTGAAAGACATGTACGAAACCCTTTATCCAGGTCGCCATATGTTTGTACCTCCGAGTGGATGGAAGACCAGTGAGGTCTACAAATTCGGAGAAATTTTTGGGTCGGTCGGTGGTAGAAGCACAAAATCTTCGAAAATCGTGGCATTTTGGTACGGAGAGAATGGATGCGTCTGTCCATTTGAATTGATGTACCCTGTACCAAAACCAGGAGAAATTCAATATTTTATGAAGCATACATTGTATCTTGATGGTGTTCCAACTGAACATGTCGTATGCTTTGTTGAGTGGCTCAAGGAACTTCGTAACGAAGACGAGAAGAAGTTTTATGGCAAACCTGTAGAACTTTACTACAGTGAACTTTATGAACTATCTGGTCCCGCATCTTTCATGCCAATTCAACGCATAAAGACAAAATTTGTATCTGTCAGGGAAGAACGTTTTTCGAAAGATTTATTGGTGATTTTACCTAGATTTAGGTCGTTAAATATTTAAGGTTTTCGATTTTTTGACTTTTATGTCTGTTCTCGGAATACGCTTTGTACCTTAAGTGGATAAAATTTCGCGTGGATTAAATTTCGCGGTTAAGCCATTCTTGGAAAATTTCGCGTGGATTTAAAAAAAGTAAAAAATTAAAAGTATAATTTGGAGATGCTCAACTATATCTTCTCAAAACAACTATGTAACAATCACTCATTTATGCATTTATGATAAAATCAAAAACATTTCTATCTTCTCCCTTGTTTTCGACGTTGGTTTCGAGAATTTTGTCTTTTTTACTTTACGCCTTAAAAAACTCTTTTTTCAAAATTCAATTTCGCGTGGATTTAATTTCGCGGTTTTTTAATTTAATCCACGCGAAATTTTTATTTTTTCTATTTTTCATTCAGTATAGAAAGAATTTTGAATTCTCTATTCATTCATTCTATTTTTATATTATGTTTGTTTGTGGTTGTTTGTTATTTGGTATTTTAATTGAAGAAACATGCAAAAAATGCAAAGAAATTTACAAGATAAACTTTTGAAAAAGTGATTGCTATCCTTCGCATTGTTTTTCAAATTGTGAAAATAACTTTGACTGAGATTGATATTAGATTTTTCATGAACTTGATAATTCAAAATTTTGAAGCAGCCAACCAATTGATGTAGTTGGTTTGAATCTGTTAGGGCATACATTTTTTTATTTTTTAGACTTTATCTTTATATTACTTTAATATCAGAAACGTTTTTCGCGTTTTTTGGCATTTTTGCGATTTCCTTTGAAAATTCCAAATTAGCCAAACTTGAAAACAAGATTTATTTCAAGCGAAAGTTTATTTAGCCGAATAAAATTTAACAGGAATTGAACTTTTTCTTAACGTTTTTTTTCGCGAAATTTGTTCTGATAACCACACGCGAAAAACGAGACTTTTAATTAGATTTGTTTTTATACTTGTACGAAACTTTTGACTGTAAGAAAGTGTTTTTATTCTGTTTTCATGACTTGATTGCCTGTTCATTATCTTTGATCCAGTGTTATTATTCTGTCGGCGGCAAATTCACATGAATTTTAATTAAATAATAAAAATGTTTTACCGTCTTATTTGGAGAAACAGTTATTTCATTGTCAATAAAAAAAACGAACATTAATAACATATAGATCTGCTGAATTTTCCCTGACTAGCGTACATGATGTGGGGGAGGGATAACTATGTACGTACGCATTTAAACTGTCTGTCCAATATTATGCAAAGAAGTTTAAGTCACCATTTATGGAAGAACAGTTTCAAACTAAACCGATCCGTTTTCATTAAACTTTTTAGTTACTGCGTACGTACTATATGGATGCCACCTAAATCATTACACAGTAAGGCATGGCCGCTCGAAATATTTCTACCGTACCAAGATAAATGAAATACCTAATAGGCTATATCCGCAAATTTAAATCAGTATTCATTCGACTTAAATAATTTATACTATATAGGATCAACATTCGGGGAGGGAGTAATCTGCAAAAACGTTTGCCAATAGACCAACTGCGAAAATATAGAAAAATGAAGATGGTTTGCGAATCATATCATCATAAGTTTTGTATACTGTATTCGTCAATTTCGAACAGTAGATTTCCTTAGTAGTAAAAATGTTAGAAAATATAATATTTATCCTAAAGAAAATTTGTTGAAATATCATATTTCCGCATCCTTAGAAAATATGAATTAATTTCATATTTGCTATTTAAGAAAATCTTAGAAAAGTCCATACCGTATTTTCTCAACGAAAATACGGAAAAATATGATATTTCAACTAATGCGT
>JAUKWF010000764.1:0-10809 GCA_032356525.1 Eutonina indicans
ATTTAATATACAAACAAAATCATGGAGGTTGCTTAGCCTTTATATTATGAGCTATCAGTACAGTTTGCTATTTAGCTCGTGAACTATGTATTGCTACTTGGTTGTCAGCTGTCTGGAAGGAAGTAAGGGAAGATTTTTGTAAATGTGTAATATATGATCAACGAATTAATTGTGATTAATTGTTGATCGATCGCGATACGTGGTCCATATCGACCATAGTTGATGATTGACCTCTTTGTTTAAAAATGGACTACCGATAAGCTGCTAATGATCGATGTTGGATTACGTGTGGTTTTTCTAATTGATAGATGATTAGATGGAATGGGATTCCGTCTAATTCCCTCGACCGATTTTCACAATTCTGAACTAAAATTGATATATGGTATCCAAACTATAGATGGTCGAACCAAAGATATATATCTATATCTATATTTTTGGTCGAACAACACTGGAAGAAAGTTTTTTTAATAGGTACCTTTATCCCCGTAAATCCTTAAAAATCATGAAATCCAATAATATAAGAAGAGGGTTTAGTAAAAAAAGAAAACCTTTGTTTTTTTTTCTTTCGCAGGTGTTTTCAAATGTACTGCGGTTTAAACCGAATAAAAAACGTGGGATTATATTTCGAGATGATATTTGAAATACAATGTTTTTAAAAAAAAAAATGACCAAATCTCTTTGGTTAAGAATATCAATGAAATGAAACTTCATAAAGGACAAAACTGAGAAAAAAGAGAGAAGGAAGAAAAGACAGACAGACGAAAGCAAAATTCAAAACACTTTAAATGATAGGAAGAAGCGAGGCGTTAGCAATTAACAGGAGTCCGTTTTTTCCCATTTGGGCGGGAAATTGAGCCCGTTTCTTGAAATTTCTGATTGGCTAAAACAAATAATAGTTATGCTGTCAACCAATAATATCCCAAGAAGCGAGCTCATTTTTCGATCAGTGCTTTTTGCACGAACTCATTGAATTTCACTTTTTACTTTTTGATATATCGACTCAAATTAAATTTTCGTCATTTTGTTTATGAATTTAGTCATTCCATGTTGACCAATCGTACACTTCTGTTATCCCATAATGTCACGCCACAATTTGCCACGTCTTTAAACAAATAATCATGAGGGAAAAACACAGAGCTTTGGAGGTCACCAAGAGCAAAACAGTTAGAGATTTGACCGATACTGGAATTTGTATCAAAATGTTAAAGTTTTTAGTTCAAGAGATTGTGATTAGGGCAAAAACAAAAATACTATATGGTTGATGGAATAATACAAACTTGAAATTTGTTGGGAATTACACCGGACATTATTCATAATTTCAGTAGTTTTATTGGAGAACCAAGATGTCAGATAAATATGTTGTTGAACTATACTGCATGCCTTCAATCTCGAACAAGTAATAATTGACATGTTGTTTGAACGACCCGACGACGCAAATTGTTTTTCCGTGAACGGACCAAGACGACCTCAATTAGCGGCCCAAGACCTGAATATCTTAACCATTATTTTCATACGTAAATTATTTGGACCACAAACCACCGTGATTAAATAATTTGTTAAAGTCTATTCCAGTTTGTCAGCTAATTTAAAAGATAATCTTTCAAGCTCGATTTTATATTTGCCAGTGCAAGTGCTTTATTGGTTTTAAAAAAGCTATATAAAAATGAGGTCTTGGTCCGTTAGTTCAGGTCTTGGTCCGCTACTGCTACCGCAGAAAAATACGTAAAAAGGTCTTGGGCCGCTAAATCAGTTCTTGGTCCGCTAAATCAGGTCTTGGTCCGTTCACGGAAAAAAGATTTGCCCCGGCAAGACAACTAGTCTACTATTATTTGCCTATTATAAAACTTGAAATATTAAATTGTAATTGGATTTCTCAGATTAAGTTATTATCTTCCACATACGAATCCATTCTTTTTAAAATATTGCTTTTAATTTCAAATGTCCCTCCCTCTTCTCAGTCAAGTGCTATAGATGCATGTATAAAAATCCTCTTCTTCATTGCGTATGTGTCTAAAGTTTCACTGTTTTGACCTGCGAAATGAAATAGCTTTATACGCATGTTTCCAAATAGCTCAGTATGCCTTAAGCTTTGTATTTGGCACTGAGAACACTATCAACACATGTTAAACTGAACGTCGAACGTCGTCGTCTTAATGCCGTACGACATTCATATAATGTTCCGGCGTTTCATGAACGTTGACGTAATGCAGAAAAAAACGTTGTATTCATGCTGCGGATTGGATAAAACATCACTGTGTGAAGTAGAGAATGTGCATGTATCAATTTATAGAAGCTATTTATTTAATTAGTGTTATTTTTCTCCTTTTTTTCTCTCGATATTTTAAACTAATTTTTTTTACATTCTTAATGCTGGATGCGATATTATCAACCAACCATCGTTCTTGATTTATGGTGAAAAGATAGATGTTTGGGCAAGTCGCATGTTTTGATCGACTTAAGTTTTTTGCACAGTCTGTTTAGAGAAATACAATGGAATCTCTCTAAAGCGGACACCATCGGTGCAAAATGATTTGTCAGCGTTATAGATAGGTGTCCGCTTTACAGAGACTCTTTTATGAGAGTTTAACCTAAGTATTTTCTATCCGTTCTAAGTACACTGTTATGTCGGTCTTATAGAGATGAACGCTTTAGACGGTGTCCGTCTTGCGGGATTCCACTGTATTAGTCTAGACTTTTTCAAACTTAGTCTAAAGAAACTGTGTTGGGCGCGGAAATTCTGCCGCCAATGGAAACTTTAACTTTTTCCTCCCTTGATGTTGAATATGTTATGATTTTTGTTGTATTCTTTGTCTAACTGGAAATCCCCGCTTATCTACAATATGTAATTAATCGGGAAATTTGATAAGAGGGGAATAAATCGGAATTCACGGTAATATAGATAAAAACATGTCACAACGTCAAAGCAATATATATGATTTAAGACAGTGTATAAAAGATTAATATTCAAATAGAGAGATTTAAAATCTTCTTATGCAATTTTTGTAAACGGATCATCCCTGTCAGACAAATTGATCGAATTAAAACTAATACTGCCAATAAAGAAATAGGATTTTACTAGATTGAATGAAAAAAACGATAACGAAAAGTAATATTTGACTTTCGCCCTAAAGGGAGTATAGAAAGAGAATTAAGCCAGTCGTTTCTTTTTCTTAACATTTCGCTGCTTCTTTAGAATATTGAATGATGAATCAATTATTAAACCAATAGTTTTATTGCGCTTCCATCCTGGATACCAATGAAGTTATTAGCATCAATTACCTTTCTGCAGATCATATTATTGTCGAATTGCATCGATTCTACAGGTATGTAAAACGATGTATAGTGTACTTTAATGCTTTTATATAGTTATTCTTGTAGAAATTTCTTTATAGCGCGGTTTCCTTCTATTTCAATTTGAATGTCTTAAGTTGAGAATAAAGTCGGATTTATTCATCAACAGGTGCCAGGTATTTTAATGGTAGCACTGGATTTCGTTATACTTTAAAAACAACAGGCGCCGTTTGTACCTCATACAAAATAAGTTAAGCAATTTACATGAATGCTCAATCATGTATGTTTATGGCTTCATCTAGTGCGTCACGTCATATTCATTCAAACCAAAACTTTTCATACGCACCAGAGCCAGCAAATTCATTTTGAAAGTGGAAGGGCCGAGGGGTTATACAATTTTTTGGGGTCTTTAATTCGCTAGATTAGCTTAAACACACCCCACATTTACACATAAAGTAGAAAATTATGTAGTCACAAGTATGAGTATTATCAAAATAACTATGCATATTTTAAAATTTATTTTTTTGGCAAAAATGTGGAGGGGGCCATCCCCCCCACCCCGGTTTCGCCGGCCCTGCGCATGGGATTCTTATGGTCGTGTTTCCTTTAAAATTTCAACATCTTGAGTCGCATGGTCCTAATCAAAAAGGGCACTCTCTTAACCCGCAGTATTTTATATTCCTATATATACACTAGGTGCTGTTGACCAGAGTGATGCATTTCAGATCACACCTAAGGATGTGAACATTTACTTCGATACACCGAAACGTTTCCAGCGTATTTGCGTTCCACCGGTAGAATCTGAATTCGTGGTAGTCTGGTGGAAAGACAGGAAACAACTAGTCAAGAATGCAAAAACCACAATCACCACCAAAGATGATAGCAAAATGAATCAGAATCTAGGTAAAGTAGCAGTGGCGGATCCAGACGTTCGCATGGTTTGCAGCTGCGAACGTTTCTCTATCATTTCAACAGTGAAAACTTCAAAATTCAATTGTTTTGACGATTCCATTGCTTGATTTAAATGATTTTCTGATTTTGCGAACCCTCAATTTTTGGCTAGGTTCCACCTCTGAAAGTAGTATCTTTTTTATTATATCCCTTCTCTCTTTTCTAAAAGTAAGCCATTTTCTTTGCGTCGATAACACAGATATGGCCATATTTTACATATTACAGCCATACTGTTACTCCTGCTTGAGCAGTATGAGCAGGGCTCCTGTTCCTTAATATATTAGTACCAGTTTCTTTTAGTATCGAGTTTCGGCTCGAGCCAAAACTCGAGGGTTCTCAAAACCAGAAAAACCATTGAAGTCAAAATAATTGAATTTATGAAGCTTTCACTGTTTATATATGTAATAGAGAAAAATTATCACAGGTGCCACAAACCTTGCGAATTTTCTAGATCCACCCCTTGACGGAGTTGACTTGCCGGAGTCCAAACATAACCAGGATTTGGTGTAGAGCGCATAGAACATGTGCAAAGATTGCCAATAATTCTTGATTACTTAATAATAACTTTTCCTTATTTTCAAATTTTTTTAACAACTGAATTTTGTGAAATCACACTATTCACTTATTCCATATAGATATCAACCGTGTGGAAAGCCCGAAGTTTAGTTAAAAGTCTTAACATTATCCAGACTCTTTTTACAATTGAACATAGTGTGGAATCACAATTTTCATATGATCTATATTATCCGCTCTTGACAACCTCCCCGTTTGCTTAATTTTCCCAAAGGAAAGTTGTGATGACCATTAAATTTTAAAATCAGTACGGTATATATAGCATTAGGCAGCGACATATCTCCGATAGCTAAATGGCTTGTGGAAGAATAATTTTCTATACAGTGGAATCCCGCTAAGACGGACACTGTTTAAAGCGGACATCTCTGTAAGTCGGACAGTGTAATTGGAACGGAACGATAGAACGATCTTAGGCTAAAATCTCTGTAAAGCGGACATCTATATAAAGCGGAAAAAAAGTATTTCACACCAATGGTGTCAGCTTAGAGAGTTTTCACTGTATCGCTCTTGCAAGAGAGTTCGTATATTTTTTACAATTTTATCTATACTTTTTATATCTAACATTTTATTGTTTTTTGATATTTTTCTCCAGGACTGAAAGCAACTTCAAAGATTTCGGTGTTAACAATTACGTCATTGACACCAGATGACATTGGAGAATACAGTTGTAGTATTACCAACAATACACATCACTTTACTGTCAGTTTCAAAGTCAGCATTACAGGTGGGTTTGATCAAAACATTAGGCGAAAAATGACATTTCCAATCATTGAAAAGGTATTTCCGTAATTTTTGATTGAATTTTTGTGAAAATGTCTTCTTGGGGAGGAGGAGGAGGTGGAGTAGTAGTACCAAGGCTTTTAGCTGCTACCGTAACAAGCTAAAAACAATAAGATAATATTTTCTGCTTGAACTTTGAAAACATAAAAAGGTTTTCAATTTTTATCGGTCTTTTCTCGTAAAATAACAGCTTATAATCTGGAAAGTAAAAAGGTTTTCAAATTTTATTGGTCCTTTCTCATAAAATAACAAAAATTCAGTCAGAATTCAGCCACTTTTTTGGCCCTTTTTACGCCGGTTCTTTTAACGCTGAAGGCCAAAAATTACCGCCATTTAGGGCCAGCGTTAAAAGGCCCGATAAGGTATATAGATATATTTCCTGCCGCCGCATACAGGTTTTCTCTGGTATCCCACTGGAACTTTCTGAATATTCTTTAACATATTATTCAGAATTTATCCCCGGCGCCGCCGACCACTCGTGGGTTGGCCTCTGCAAATATCACTGGGCAAAATACCACATTTCCAATCATGGAATTTTCTAGAAAAGCTCACATTTCAACATATTTCCAGAATTTTAGATATGAAAATGTGACCTTTTCACGTAATTCTATGATTGGAAATATGATTTTTCTTCTAGTGTGTACTTGTAAATACAATATTCTTTCCCGTTGTAGATGAGTGTAAAATTGGTTCATTCAAATGTGCTGACGACATGAAATGTATCTTGTCGTATTCATTATGTGATGGTGTTGGACAATGCAAACATAACATTGACGAATCAACACAAGCTGGTTGTGGTGAGTTTGATGAACATATGCAACCCGAAAATCACCTCTTCATCCGAAAATATCTTAAAAAGTTTTTTTTTATTTTACGTTCTTGTGAAATTTGATCATGTGGAATTAATTATCTATCTAACAATGCCCTATCCCAACCCCGCCCTGAATTGTTTTGTATATTCGTACTGGTATAGACTTTAAGAGACCTTTCTCGAAATTTGTCTCGGGATTTGCTGAGCTATTTGCCAACTTAAACCATCGCCATTGTTTTGATATATTTGTCAAATGAGGTATCGGGCTTTGGATCACAAGTTGGATTATTTAAGTTTGTCTCATCGTTATCATGTTGATCCTACTCGGGATAAAATATATTGTATAGCCCAAAATCATATATATAAGACTACATATTTTGTAAATTCGTAAGTTCATAAGTTTTATTACTCCCATCTGATACAGCATTATTAGTAATTGTATATACAGAATACTCCCGATAACTCGATCGATCCACTAACGGACTAAACACAATGGTTCGACTTAGCAAAAAGTCGAGTTATTGAGGGTATTTTAAGAGAGAGTTTTGAGCAAGGGAATTTCAAAATAGTTCTCGAGTTATCCCCATATTTGATTTCTAGTTATATTGGTAGTTATATACTGTAGTTTCTGTCTACCCTTTTTATCACCGCAAACAATTTGTTTTCCGTTTCAGCGTTACCATTACCACCAGACATCGTAGTAGAATCTGACACTGTGTCATCTATCACTATTAAATGGCGGCCTGTTGAACGAGCTACAAACTATCAAATCCAACTCACATATCCTAACAAACAAATCAAGAAATACAATCAAGAACCAGGATTCACATTGACAAGCATCCAAGGCTTGGAATCTGATACAGAGTATTCAATTCGCATGAGAAGTGTCACCTTGACAGGGTACAGTGATTTCACCAGGGAGATTGTAATCAAAACTAAAAGCTCTGGTGAGTAGCAGGGGCGGATCTAGAGGTTTGCAAGGTTCGCAACTGCGAAGGTTCAGGAATAGAAAACACACTTTTCTCTGACATATTGATGCTGAAAACTTTATATATTGATATTTGATTATTGTGATAATTTAATTGTTTAATTTCAATGATTTGTTGATTTTGCGAACCCTCAATTTTCAGCTGGATCCGCCTCTGAGTTGATTTGTTTTATTGATCATTTACACTTCATCTGGATGCAAACATTGTCAGCTTTCAGACAGCGATAAAACTTTCAACTACAAAATTTTTAAAGTGAAGCATGATCCTTTTGAAAAGCTAAAATTTATGTTTTAAAACGGTAGACCAGCTTAATCCAGATAGAAACTACTATTTTACGTTCGAACCTTTTGCAAGAAGCTCAACCCGTTTTTACCGCGAAAAAGTCCGATTTTTGTAAAAGTGTAAGTCTACTTTGGTAAAACATTGAAGACCCGTATATCATTACATGAAAGCCTTTTCAAAATTTTAATTTAGGTTTTTGATCAAAAGCTACGGCAGCCGAAAATATGGGACTGTAATGATACCCATTTCTAGTCTAGCGGTATGGAAAGAGCTAAAAACATCTTTATTGGACCGTAAAGAACCAATGGTTAAAAAAATACAGTAGAATCCCGGTTATTCGAAGTTCCAAGGGGGATAGAAATTTGCTTCGAATAACCGAATATTCGAATAAGTGAAGGTTATATGCAGGTTAAGAAACTTTACTTCGAGTAAGCGAAATATTCGAATAAGTGCAGGTTCGAATAACCGGGAGTCTACTGTATTTCTACTTCTTATAATATTTCAGAGCTTCCAACCGCACCTGTCATCCTCAAGTCATATATTGTCACTACAATAACTGACATCTTCATATCCTGGGACCCAGTCTCCGAAGCTGACACCTACCAAGCTATTCTGTATTACCCTGATGGGAGAACATTGTCCGCTTATAAAGATCACGGAATCCGAACAGTCCGCTTCAAAGATTTGGATGATGACACAAAATATGTTATCAAAGTCCGTGCAAGATCGAATGTCGGTTTTGGTGGATATTCTACGGTGACAGTCGAGACAAAGAAAATTAGTACGTATATAATAGGTTAAAAACCTTGTTAAAATATTTTCATTATCTATTGTGCGAATCCACGGATCGTCTCTGCAAATTTTAGGCAGAACTACATAAAAAGGCTTAACAATATTTTTTTGGACCTTTAGCAACAACTGCAGTTTCGGATAGTAATAAGGTAGCAGTTAGATGAGATACACCGTCTCGCTTTCTATGGATACCCTGGCTAGGTAGTAGTAATTTATGGAGTTTTCAACTGTGTTCAATCGATTTGAGAGTTAATCTTCGGTAGCAGTAAGGTATGGAGTTTAAGGTATTTCAGTTCATTTTGTTGTTTCAAAGACGTATTTAACGCCCTATACACGTCTCCGTCTTCTTCGACACATCAAGTTTGAAAATTGTACCAATTTTTATATTATCGGACTTATGAATTGTCGGACTACTGAACTACCGGATAAATTAATGTCGGATTGGGCTGTGTGCCCATATACATGATATGCAATATTTATAAACATCAAAAGGCAAAAATAATAAATATTAATTATAGAAATATTTTATTTAGAGCCTCCTGGCCCCCCTAAAAGAATGTCACTCAGTTTACACGAGGAAAATATGGGAATCACCTTTGCGTGGAGACAACCCAAGCGTCTTGGTAATTCCTTTAAACCCGATATCGTTTATTCAATGGAGTATTGTATCTACCAGCCGTACAAAGCCATGGTTACTGTTTTACAAAATGTTACCGAGAATGTCTCAGTTTTGAGTGAAAACAATAGTTCCAATGTGCCAGATGGTGAAAACGAAAAGAAAAAGCGGGAAATAGCTGGTAATGATAAAAACGTTGAGAATAACGCAACCCCGAATGGCAAGAATTACAAGTTGAGAACAATTTTGAAAGAAGTTAACGTAACTGTGACGAAATATAAGAAAGTTGATTGCAAATATGAAAAAACTGGGTAAGTTCGAAATTTAGAAATTCTCCGGCAAGCAGAATGTCTAACCCTTTATGCTAGGTTTTTTAAACTGTCTATGTGCGGATCCAGGATTTCTTAGACCGCCCCTGCAAAACTAAATAGTAAGGCTTTTTAAAAAAGAAGAACACCCTGAAAGCTGCATGGTTTACAGGGGGTTGGATACGCATCAAAAAATAGTGCAATTTGGGGTTTTCTGATTGAAATGAATAAAAATATATCACGTCATGTTATTAATACATAAAGGTTACACTTTCAAAATACAAACAAAATATCTAATATGTTATTTTGAAAGGTTGTCTTGGCTTATGGTCGCGCAATATCCATCAAATCGAAAATCCTTTATCTCGTCTTGTACCCTCTTGCAGCAGTTGCATAGTTTGGTATACTAAAGATGGCGACTTTTGGGATTTTCTGATTGGGTTAAATAAAAATATATTACGTAATCTTATTATAACATAAAGGTTACACTTCCAAAATATAGAGACAAACAAAATATCTAAATAGATTGTTTTGAAAGGTTGTCGTGGCTTGTGGTCGCGATATCCATCAAATCGAAATCGTTTTTCATTTTAAAATATGAAAACTTCTCACCCACCCACGCACGTAGGTTTTTAGATATAACCTCTGATATATAACACATATTGTTCTTCTTCTATTTTGACTTTCACCTAAAATTAGAAATTAGAGACATAGTTCGTTGTGATGAATGTTTGATAAAATATGTTTTCAGTGTTGGTGGTGGTATAAAAGCAGAAGAGTGGTAGAATACGTTATTAGTCAGTTGTGTATACAGAGTGGCCGGTAGAAAAATGTCTTTTTTCTTTATTTGTTTTGAGTTATGGCAGAGTCGGATCTAGGGTGTTCAACTGAAGAAAACTATTTCAAGAATATTGTAATATTCTTGTTTATATACAGTTAAAGTCAAATTTGATAGATGTTTATAAAAATCTTCCATCTCACTCTTAAAAAATAATTTGCACCCATTTCTTCAAATGTTAGTTACTTACTTACTTACAATGTTGGGAACTTCAGCTCATTAGCAAATTTTAAATATTGCTCTTTTTCAGTTTTAATCCGTAATCCACGCTTAAAAATATCAGATTTATATATAGAGCATGACAGGGTATTTTTAACAATTAACAAATTGGAAAAGTTGCGGCTGCTAGTGCTACAACAAAAAGTTTCTATTAGAGTAGTTGATGAAATATTCATTTACACGAGGAGAAAATTCAAGAAAATTTAGAAAAAAAGAAAAAGAAAAAAGAGAAATATAAAAAAGAAAAAATTAATGTTTCTTGAAGTTTGGAAGGAGAAAAGAAAATGGAAAAACGTGACAAAAGTAGCATATAATACCAAGAAATAGCATACGAGAACGAATAGAAAGTGTGATTTTTA
>JAUKWF010000765.1:0-10805 GCA_032356525.1 Eutonina indicans
CGTTTTTTTAGGTGGGACCTGCTATATTCAAATCCAGGTGGGAGTTTCTAATGTAGGTGGGACCTAATTTTTAAGGTAGGACCTAATTTTTAAGGTGGGACCTTGACCCCCTCTGCACACTATGGAATTAAATAAAAAGAAACCCTGATGGGAGCTGTGAATCTGATTTTGACTTGTAAATAGAGCCTAAAGTAAAATGTAAACAGCATCTATATTTTAACAACTTTAAACTTTTTTAATGACAACACGTGTATTTTAAAATAGCTCTAATATATGCAAGTGAAAAGAGTTCGTACAACAAGTTTGATAATAAAAAGGAACATCAGAAGCTTTAATTTTATGAGAGTGTTAATGGCCGGTAGCCATAAAAATAGCAAACATCCGCTATCGCTACCGATCGTTACCGGCAAAAATTGTAGCCTGCTATCTTTTTCCGTACGGCATTAGCCTGTACTCATAAGTTCATGGCACAAAAAACAAAAAAACAAAAAAAGCCCTTTCCAATACTCAGATTCCGACTTTAAAGTCGGCGCTGAGTAATAATACAACCATCTGTTTTTATTTCTCTAATAAAAAATTCCATTTTTATAAAATTTACTCTATACAAGGATTCGAATTAAAAGTAATGGTAAAAACAAATTGAAAAGTTAAAGATCTTATTACAGGCAGCTGGTACTACAAACAAATATTATAGATTTTTTTAAACTATGCAAAGATTGAAACGCAAAATTTTAAAATATTTCTCAATGAAATAAATTGAAACGAAAAGTTAAGTTTGAACATAATATTAGTAAAACTATTTGTCACGACAGTAAGAAAGATATAAATAAAGTTAATACTTTATAAAACGGAAAATGAAATGAAGATTTTTTTATTTTTTTCTAATGATCGGTGTGTAGAAAGGGAATGTTGGTAGGTTGGGATTACGTGTATACAACAATGTATTCAATCTATGTATGTTTTTATTTTGTATATAAATAAATGAATCGGGATTGAGATGGCTTGAAAAATACTTAATATTTTATGAATTTTATATTTAATTTTTTTTTTATAAAACCAAATAAGAGCTATATATATAGTTTATGAAATTGTACTGTATTTTCCTTTTCTTTATTTAATCAAATCACCTTTTTGCTATATTTTGTACAATCCAATGATATTTTTTTGATGGTTGATCAGTTGGATTATCGAATGGTATTTTATGGTTATGTAACATGTTTCTTATTTATTTTATGTTACAATATATTTACATAATAGTGAAATTAGTAATAGTATATGTACATTTTCAACGATTATATGACATACAGGTTGTATAAAAAAATATAGAAGTAAACGCAAATTTCTTGACATTTTCTAATTATTTTGGGGAATTACAAAGACTAAGATTGTACTGTTTGTTTAAAATCAATTTGGACAATAAAAAATTAATTTCAAAGCACAGGGGCTAATTATGAACTTTTAAAAAGTTAAAAAACAACGGAAAGGTATCCTGACTAAGGGGCTGATATAAAATGTAAGAAGCTTTTGTTCACTTTCATATTTTTATATATGCTGTATTTTTTTACCGTATTGGGCTCAACAATGCAAATTTTTTTATAAACTTCATAAAATTGAATGATATCTTATCTTAAGGTTAATTCATAAAAGTGAACCAACGAGATATAAAAGAACATTATGATGACTTAATGTGATTTTATTCATTGCTTCATTTCATCTGAAACTGTAAAAGCTTGTTACGGTAGCAGCTAAAAGCGGAGACCGTATTAGTTTTGCCGTGGTACTACTACTCCTCCTCCTCCTCCCCAAGAAGACATTTCTGCCTAGTAGACCTAAGCGTATACTTTTTTTCACGCGAGGCGGGCAAAATTTGGAAATTTTTTTAAAAAATCAAAATTTTCAAAATTTTTCAAAAAATGAAAATTTTCAAAAATTTAAAATCTTTTAAAAAACCTAAAATTTTCAACATTTTTCAAAATTTAAAACAATGCAAAAATTCGCTGCTACCGTTTAGAGCCATGTGGCTATTTTTATGATTGATAACATCAGATAAATCTGAAGAAAAACCGACACTTTTTCTAATAAAATACGAAAGGGAATTTTTTAATCAAAACTTGAAATGGCACTAGAAAATGAATATTGTTTTTTTAATTTTTACTTAAATTCTTACTTATCTTATACATATAATTTTATAATTAAAGCACAGACTGTTTTATACTACCAATTAGTAAAAAAAAACAAGACATTAATTCTTATGATGGATCTGGCGTAAAAACAAACCGAGGCGTTGGAACTGTAGTATTGTTCTTAAAATATAACTACATGGAAGCATATTTTCTTTAGCTCCCGAGAAATCTCTTTCATTCCAACTTCTTTAAGAGTGGGACATTTATCGATACTGTCTCTGTGATACACTGTGGGGCACGCTTAATCCAGCTTAATTGGAAAAAATGGTTATTTCAACTTATTGTTATGATTTTTTACTAGATACTTCATCCACTGAAAAAAATTTGTATACTTTTGTAATAGCGACCTTAAGCAAACACAACGGCAACGAGGACGGCGACGTGATGAATATACAGCAATTAAGAAAGTGAAAAATCGAATAAAAGTTCATAAGTTATTTGCAGCAACAGATTTTTTGATTATTCAATTAAAATTTAAATATATGGAAAAAAAACAGGACAAAACCAACACCATAAAAAACTAATTTTGCCGTCCTCGTTCTCATCACAACTTCAAAATACGATTTTCACGTTGCATAGACAACGCCAGAATGTGTTAATGAGGTAATTAACAGACAACATATTCCCAGTGGAAAGGTATTGAATGGCTTTTCTTTCTTATCAAAATTTGGTAATAAATTAATTTCTTTGTTTCACTGACATTGCCGTCCTCGCTGCCGTCGTATTTGCTTAAGGTCACTAATACTTTCTTTTCGTGCAAACTGTATTTTGAAATAATTGGACATTAATAAAAGGATAAATAATAATATTTCAACTGTATTTTTTTAATATGTATTCAATTTGTATGATTTAGAAATAGTAGAAAGACAAGCAAAAAGGATGTATGGAAACGGTTCTACCAAAAGTAAAGGATGCATCCTTTTTCGCGGTGGATACTGTCAACGTAACAACGAACTAAAACCGGTTTACATTTACATCGCCTTGGTTTCACTCACCCTGATACTATTACTGACAATCATCACTGTTTACATCGCAAGACGCCGGACACTCATGAAGAAACGCGGCGGACAGGGCGTTTTATTATTCTCTCTTCTGTGCGCCCACCTTCTAGACAACGTTAGCTTTTTAGGTTTAAACATTGCTTACGTTCGTATGGGCGCTGTGCCGGAAATGGGGTTCGCACAGTACAAAGGGTTAGTTCTCCTGAACTTTGCATGTACCGTTTTCGAGATGGCGGTTGCCACCAACATTGTGGCGTTGAGCGTTGACCGGTTTTTGGCAATCTACTTGAATCTGAGGTACGAAGAGCTATTCACGAGGAGGAAACAAAGCATTTTGATACTGGCAGCTTGGACGTGTCCTTTCTTTGTTTCCGCTGTCCTAATGGTCATGACATTAACCTTCAAGAAACTCCACCACGGAGGGCATATACGACTCTCCTTCGTGTTGGTTGTAAACGCCACGTGCTTGCTTGTCATAGCAATTTCACAAATTTACATCTTAAAGAATTTGAACACTCACTTGCGCAAACTGAGCGAAGCGGGATTAGCATGCCGTCGAAAGAAACAGCGCAAGCAATCGCGTCGCAAGGAACTCCGGGCTTTTCAAATGTCGGCTAGCCTCGTGCTGTGTTTCGTATTAGCCTATACAGTCGACAGCGTACAGAAGCTAATGAAGCTGAACGAAACGCACGTGTCAAATCAGCTCATCGTTGCTACTTCGTACCTGTTCACATTAAATTCGATATGCAACGTCTTCATCTACGTCATTATGAGTAACGTGTTTCGAAAGGAAATCCGAAAAACGTTCTCTTCTCGTTCTCGTCGCAACGGAAAGAGTGATATATTCATATAATAAGAAGAGAAAAAATCTTAGGGAAAACATTTTGGCGGGAAGAAATTTTGGTGGGAAGAAAATTTGGCTGATTTGGCGGACGAAACTATATTAAATTTAGCTAATATTAAATTTGGCGAATGACGAAAACATTAAATTTGCCAGGAATTTAATATAGCGGATGGAGGAAAAAACAATTTTGGTGGGAATTTAAATCCACCAGAAATTTCTTCCCTTACAGTAGTAAAATCTTACTTAAACAACTCTTGGCTTTCTTTGATCTCGTAGTGACTTCTTGACCACTATACAACTGAGATTCTACATTTTGCCTAAAAAATGAATTTGAATACAATTATAACTTGAAACTGTAAAGTTATTACACCAATTAAAACCGATTTTTTTCCAACAGTATTAATTACAGTTGATGATTGTCGTGACGAAATACTTTCATGTATTTTCTTGTATATCGCTCCTAAACTGTTAAATATATTTTTAGTAAGAGCATTATGTTATATAATATATACTCTTTTACATTTAGTTAAATAGATACAAAAACAAAATGTTTTATGATAAACAATTCTTAAAATTATTAGTTTTTGTCTTTTAACCCTTTAAAGCCTAGTGTTGCCATATTGTATCGATCATTTTTATAGTCCTGGACCTCTAGGCAGATACCTAGGATATTCGCGACCCATGCACTAAAGGGTTAAAGTTTAAAAATGTTGACAAGTCAAATGCACTCTGTAGAGAAAAAACAAACCGAAGTGACGCTAGCAAGAGGAAATATTTGTCCGTCCATTTCCAATCGTCTGCGATGTGAAAGTTATACACTGATCGGCTACTGTGGCGTGTTAGTTGTTCCATCCGTTGGGCCAAGTTCGATATGGAGGCGGTGAGGGTGGTGAATTCCAAAGCACGGGCGGTGAATTGAGTCAAACCTCCCTGAAAAAAAATGATAATTTGCGGATCAGTTGATTGTTTTATAGCGGGAATCCAGCCCATAATTTAGTGTTAGCCATAACATTTAATTCTTTCAGGTTCGCTGGAAAGTCTGATAGCCTAAAAAGTTCAGTCTAATGTTGTAAAAGCTCACAGAACATCTCGTTTTAAAAGGAAACTTTTCAGCGCGCCACCATTTTGATTTAATTCATAGATCAAAAGTTACGGCAACCGACCAGAGTATCGTTCCCATAAGAACTATTTTTTTGCCTAGCTACCTTCAAAGGGTTAACATGTTCGCTTTTCCAAACTTGTACGATTTCTTTAACATCAAAATTATCGAAAAGTTCAATAAATTAAAAAAAAATACCTGTTGATATAGAGTCAAGCAGTTATTTATTTCTGAACATCTTTCTTCAAATGTATTACCAGTCTGTAAGAAAATAAATTTTAAAAGAAAATGAATAACTTATTAGTATGCCTGCAATGGCTATAAACATCTTAATCCCTACTGGTGGTATATACACTGTGGGTGAGTGCTTTTAATAGATATGGTGGTTGCCAGTTAAAATAAAAACACGTTTTCGCATTGTTATTCAATTTGATATGATGTGTTACTGGTATTATGTTAAAAATGATCAACAACTTTAAATAACGTCGTAACAAACTACAGTATAAACCTGATAACTGGAACCAACGACGGACCAAACATGATGGTTCGAATTTAGCGGCGGATCCAGGGTGAGGCTCAAATAGAGGAGAAGATTAAAAACGTTTATAAAGGCGTCAAGTTTCAGAAATTTTGTTGTTAACTTTAACGACTTTAATTACAGTTTACTCTCCTCCTGTAGTTGAGCCTCACCTCTGAATCCACGACTGGAATTAACGAAAGTTCGAATTGCCGAGGGTCTTTTAGAAGGAAAATATTAGAACAAGGGGATTTCAAAATATGAGGCGAGTTATCCCGAGTTTGAGTTTATCGAGGGTTCGAGGTATCGGGATTATCGGGATTATATACTGTAACATCATCTGAGTTTTTTCTTTCAAAAAAGAAATAAACCGAAAATAAACAAACTGGTTACCAATAAATCTTTGGCTTTGCAATTCTTCAAGAAGCTAGGTAGTATTGGTAGGACGCCATTACTGAGCTGTCGACATAATGGACAACTGAACTCCTCCTTGCTCAAATCCAATAGTCTCGTCTGTTCACCAGTCTAGTGCGGGAAGTAAAAAAATATTAACACAGTGAAGTTTCACTAATTAATTTAACAGTTTAATATTTTAATAGCTTATTATAAAAATGTTGGCTAATAAATGTAAATCACATTTATACATACATCAAGAGATTTGAAATATTATAATGACGCAAATCTAATAAAAGTATCACACGTCGTTGTACCAATAAGATTGCATGACTGCACGCCTTTATTGTTTTGAGGGGTACAATCACACCTGCACATACCTTGAGTGACTTGAAATAGAGTATAATGACAATGCAATGTAAGTAATAAAATGGTTTATCGCACGCTATTTCACAATTGATCACACGCCTTACAGTCGCAAGCGTACATATCTTCAGTGATTTGAAATAGAGAATATGACAATGGATGTGAGACTAAAAATGGTTCATCGCACGCCTTACAATAACACACGTACATACCTTGAGTGATTTGAAATAGAGAATATGACAATGCATGTGTGCTTAACAATAGTTTATCACACGCCTTACAATCGCACGCGTACATACCTTCAGTGATTTGAAATAAAGAATATGGCAATGCATGTGTGCTTAAGAATAAATAGTTTATCGCACGCCTTACAGTCGCAAGCGTACATACCTTGAGTGATTTGAAATAGAGAATATGGCAATGCATGTGCGCCTAAGAATAGTTTATCGCACGCCTTACAATTACACACGTACATACCTTGAGTGATTTGAAATATAGAATATGGCAATGCATGTGCGCTTAACAATCGTTTATCGCACGCCTTACAATCACACGCGTACATACCTTAAGTGATTTGAAATATAGAATATGGCAATGCATGTGCGCCTAAGAATAAATAGTTTATCGCACGCCTTACAATCGCACAAGTACATACCTTGAGTGATTTGAAATATAGAATATGACAATGCATGTGCGCCTAAGAATAAATAGTTTATCGCACGCCTTACAATCGCATAAGTACATACCTTGAGTGATTTGAAATAGAGAATATGACAATGGACGTGAATGTGATGACCACAAGTCTGGATGTTGATCCCATAATCCAAACCAATCTCAAATGATGAACGGATCGACCTCTGTGTGTGCGTTGCAAAGAAAACAACAACAGATATAAATAAAAGGGCTCATAACAAGAAGTACTTTAGAAAATTGGGGGTTTGTTGCTCTATATAACGTAAGGATTGATTCTTGTGTATGTTACAAAGAAAATAATAGCAGAGAGTTACATATTACAAGATACGAATAAAAGGGCTAATAACAGGGAGTACTTTAGAAAATTTTGGGGGAGAGTCCTGCTCTACAAAAAGGTGCTCTACTGTGTTGATCGATAAGAAGGACGGATTAACCTTAATAATACAACAAGGAAACAGGATAAGTGATATTCACAGATAAACCGACTTTTTCAGTAGGGTTTTATTTAATTTTCGTGCTGATTTAGCTATGCAGAATAAAACAGAGGCACCATAACCAAAAAGATTGATGCATTTCAAATATTTCATTAGACAATCTTTAAAAAGCTTATAGCAAGACCAGCAAGACTCGTCATTTAAGAGTTTGGAGAAATTTGGTAGTATTTGTAATTTTTAGAAGAAAAACATTCTTACAGAATCGAAATAAGGAGCGAGCGCTTCCCTTCTTTTAAAGACAGATTCTTCGCATGTTACAGTTGCAAAGGATGCTTCTGATTGGCCCGTATCAGCCACGTGGCTTGGTCCTGCGGCATTGGATTGGTCCTTGTGGAGTTTAGTTTTCCTTTTACCAAGAACTGCAACATAAAATGAAAATTAATATGAAAATTAATATGAAATATAACCCCTACGTCTTAAAATTAAGATAGTGTTCATGGTCCGAAACCCAGGAACGCTAGGTTCACAAGTAGGAACCACACGACCCCATGTACTAAAAATGTGTGTATCAAACTGATTTTAACCAGTATTTTTTCACTCAAAAAAAACATATCAAAATTCTTAAGAGCACAGAATCGGATATTTCTTTGTATAAAAATAAAGTCGATGAAGAAAATATTAGAAAATATCACAGAAGCATAAAACTTGGAAAAAGTCGTAAAATGTTTTAAAAGTAATTTAAAATGAGTTTCAACGACTCTCGTCAAAATCAGTAATTTTACCTGTCGAAGGCTGCAACAGAACGATTAAGCCGATGGGAGAATTTTCTGTGGATTCATTTTTCTGTCCACAAATGATACACTCGTAATTGTCAGCGTCGTCACTAAAAACGTCATCTTTATTGATGTCATCATCGTCACCTTCCATTGTCATCACTTAGCAAAAGAAAAAATAAATTGTTAGGATTTATACATTAATGATGGCAACATGGAAAGAAATAAATTCATGGAAAAAAACATTCTTATTTAATATAAATTTTTGTAAATACAGTGTAATCTCTAATTAGCGGACACCATTAAGAATGAGCTGAATCAAACTGCTAAATGTTTGTGATAAAAAATGTTTTTAAAAATCCTTTTTTGTTATTTGTTGTCTTTGTCTGCTAATTGGAGAGTAAAAAAAGCTTAAATTAGACTTTTCGTACAAAAAAATTGTCCACTTATTCGAGTGTCCGCTGATTTTTTGTCCGCTAATTAGAAATTTTTCGATGAGAGTTTGACCAGAATTCCGCCGGGGAAAAGGAATCTGTCCGCTAAAATGGTAAACGTGGGCTATCATTATTTGCGTAGGTTTTTTCTCAGAATAATTTTGAAAAAGAGAAGAATGTGGGAGATTTATTTTTATCCGTCGCGCCTAATTTTTTGCAAAAAGAAAAATGTACGACGGTAAATTTCATCACCCAGGAATCTTGAGTCGACAAAAAGGAGCTGTCCATAAAAGATTCCTCAGTTAGTATGTTTAGGCCATATGGCACAATGCTAGCAGTGCGTCTGACTCCAGATCAGAAGGTTGCGCGTCTGATCCCTGTCGTGGTTGGTCACTTGAAAGTTATTTGAATAAATTATTAAAAATTTCGTTCATAATCAACACCACACACTACGATGCAAAATAAAAAGGCAACTTCCAAAAAATGATATGTTCAGACTAAAATGATGCGCTTGTCCGATTTTGTGTGTGTATTCCGGACAACAAATACATTATAGCCTACAAAAACACTTACCGATATTATTAAGCACTTTCTTTTGTTTTGAAGCGAATTCAGCTAGTATACCCTTTTGTATTTCTGATGCTTTACGTCTCCTAAGTAAACAATAAAAACATAGAAAGAATATTAGATCGAATATAAAAAAAAATGGAAGCAACGAGTGTAGACTCATATTATTATGATTCATATTTGCTTAGGATAGGCTCTTTAGTTCTACAGAACTGTTATCAATGATCAAGGCCTGCCTTCCTTGTATTAAACACCTACAAAGGAGACTTATGGGATTAGCAGTGATCAGCGATTTTCATCACCGAAAGCCTCGAGGTGGCGTTGAACCCGGAAACTCTCACTTTTAACCAATCCGCCACGGATCCATCATATCATAGTATCCGACTTAGTTCCCCTAACAAGAGTACGAATTTTTAAATCGGGAATTTAATTTTCATTGCTAATTATAGCAATGCAGCTGTGCAAATTTTCTTGTCCGCTTAATAAAGGTGTCCGTATTAAAAAATGATCTATAAGTAGACAAATAAAGAACTATATGAAAATGCACGAAAGAACTTTTTTTCAAATTTAATTATTTTCAAGTATGAATGGTAGACATCCTCTCTGTCTACAGTAATTAGTTGGTGAAGGCTTTGCAAGGGAACATATATTATATGTTATAATATATATATATATTATAAAAATGAATCTTTCAAGTGGAGTTAAATGATCAAGGACGTATCTGGTATTAAATGGTCAAAGGTGTGATGTGTGTTATCTTTAAAAATAATCCATGTGGCGGTGACTTTCGAGTGAGTTTAACAACAAATTATTCCTAGTAAGCATTAAATTATTTCGAAGTTCAAACGAGGTCCATCCAACGATTTCTTAACGTATGGACTTGGTTTGTACGGTTTGGATTGACATTGTAATGCCTACTTGAATGACGTTGGTAGCATATTCAAATATGAACTAAAAACACATTTTTCCTTTAAAGTAGTACCAAAAAAACAATTTCTCTAGTCAGCTAATCGATAATTTTGTGTTTTGCTGCATTGTAAGGGAACAATACCAAAATACACTGTATGTTTGTAGCAATGGGAAGCAAGCATTTTTCTAAGAAAAAAAATAAAAAATCAGAAGCGGATCTAGCCAAATTAGGATGGCTAAAAAATATTAATTATCATACCGTTCCTGTTTTGAACTCTCCGGTGAAGAGTTTGAGCACCCCGGTAGAGCGTCTTCGTCTTTCCCGTCAACATCGTCGTGCTTCGAAAAGAATTTTTTCAGCAATTCACCGACCGTGTAAGAACCGTCCCCAACGTGAAACTCTTGCGAGTCAGCATTCCTCGGCGATCTAGAGTTTGACCTGGTTTCTTCAAGCTTTCCTTTCAACTGAACGAGTATGTTTAACAGCGTACACGATGACGGGGAAGTTAAGCTCATGTGTTTTGTTGGTGTAAGGGTAGGGGTGGTTTCCACATCGTATTCCATTGAATGAACTATAAAACATACAATGATT
>JAUKWF010000767.1:0-10785 GCA_032356525.1 Eutonina indicans
GAAAAATGCACTGTAAGGGTATGTTTTTGGCCATTTTTCACTGCACTGTAAGGGTCCGATTTTTCAACCTGTATTTTAGTCCGCACATACCGTCATTCCATAACGTCAGTGCCCCCCCCCCCCGGGGAGACCCCCTCACAGGCTTAATAACGGCAAAACGTTTCCGGCCAACCCCCCACACACTTTCAAATTCGTGTCGTCGGGCACCATAAACCTTCTATTTAGCTTTTTTTTCTATCGCGGACATAAAATTCGTTGTCACCTTAAGTAACAGTTGTATAAATATAAATATCCCCATGAATCGATTGGAACAAAATTTATTGCGTTTGTGCAATTTATTTGTGCCTAACAAACCATAATAAAAATATTTTACATGTTACAAAATATGATATAAATGTATTATAATAAACCAGAGTTTATAAATTAAATAAATTCAATAGAAATTTTCACTCCTTTCAATTTATTCTATATACCTCTTTGTGCAAATTTACGACTGGCTACATTTATAAATATAAAATACATAATGAAATAAAATATCAAATAAAGCGCTCCTGTCGCTTATATTGAAATTCAATAATTAGGTAACTAAAAACCTTCTCCAGTAGAATATAACTTGTATTAAACGTTGGCTTATTTTCTTGGAATAACAAATCGCTTTGGAATCAAAAATATGTTTTGCAGAGGCTGACTCAGTACAGTATCTCAGTATCAGTAATATAGCAAAATTTCAGGAGAAGAGTAGGATCTATTTCAAAAATCATTAATCTAACAAAATCTATCAGTTAATGACTTTTGAATTACTCTGGACCCGCCTCTGTTTTGAACATATTAAATTTTTTTTTTAAGTAATCAATAAGCAATGGCATTCAATCTGCTTTCCGTATGATTTTGAGCTCTTATACTCGGCGGAACACAATTATTTTATGTAAGATTCCCTGGGGAATGTCGTGGAATGATGTCTAATATCCTGTAGAAACCAGTGAAATGCAAATTAATTTTTCAAAAGTCAAATTCTCATTATGTGTTTATTCCATAGCAGGGTTATCAAAACTGACGACTGCTGCTTTTACTCCACCTGCAGCTGCTGCTGATGCGAAGAACACCTTTTTGATGATAACAGCACAGACCACAAATACGAACACTGCAACTATACAAATGATAGCAGTGCCTTCTGGTTTTGAGAGGAAGTCTGTTGAAGAAGATTGTTCGGATGCGTTTGACTGTGTATTGGAAGTTTCTAGAAAGAAGTACAGCAGAAATATATGCTTAAAGGTCTTAGGAATTGGTTCAAAAGAAACAGTCAAAAGTCTGTGGCTGATAAATAAATGGATTTAAAATTGCAGACTTTTGGGAAACGTTGGTTTCAAAATGATCCAATGAGTCATGTTTCTTTAAAAGAAACAAATTGGACTGGTTCGGTCGTGGTTAAAGATTTGTTTGTTAACTTTTTACCAATTCACCGCAGAGGGTTCATTTAGTTAATGTTTTTGAGTTTTATCAAATTCAAAAGATAAAAATATTTATTTTTGAATACCCTAATACTATTTCTCAGACGACCCATAAATACCTCTTTGGGCTCTTCACGCGCTGCGCGGCAATGAAATGGCACCGAAACGAAAGTACTCATAGGTATCTATTTTAGTGTACATGTCATCAAAAAAGCAAAATACATACGTGTCTCAATAATGAAGATTGGTCTTGTTGTAAAAGATTTTTCAGCCATCACATTATCCCTACCATCAAAAGCAAAAACATCTCTTCTCTTTCTTCTCGCACCACATCGTTGACATTTTGCATTGTTAACGTCATCAATTTGACAAGCAAGCACGTTGCACGTGATATACATGCCGTCCGAATCTCCGAAATATCTGAATGCTAACATTTCCCACTCGAATTTATGGGTGTCGTTTGATTTCGTCAAGATCTTCACAGTATTGTCTTCATCAACACACCTATAAGGTTTAATCGTGAAACGTTTTTTTCTAAATTTCAACATTAAAATTCATATACATCTTATCATAGACTTTTACAGGGTGTCGCAGATAAAATAATACACTTTGACTGCAGATAAAAGTTAGTTTTTTCTTATATTTAAACTGACATAATGTGACGTATAAAACACATTTAAAACCCTTTATCAGTTTTACTACATCAATTAAATCTGATGATTAGTTTTATAAGTGACAAAGATGCACTAACTGCAATATCAAGGGATTAACTGTTAAACTGTTTAACTTCTTTTTTTTAACGATCTTTTAATTAGTTTTTAATAACTTTAATACATCACAGTATGTCAATTTATATACACGAAAAAAATAACTTTTATCTGCAGTCAAAGTGTATCATTTTATCTGGGACACCCTGTATAGGGGTGGTTACTTTTAAAAGATATTAAAATAGGGCGTATAATAAATCATGTATCTGCACAATGTAAAAAATACCAGGATAAAAGTGTCAACTTTCATTTTCAAATTTTATTGGCAGTTTATTTGTTTATTTTGGGTTTATATTATATAGATACTATCCAGCGATCCACCCTATGTATTTACCTATTAGTGATTAGATTATATCTACCAGTACCATCAAGTTTTGTTGCATAACAATCTTGTGGTGAAACTTTAACATTAGTATAATCCTCTGGCAACTGCAATACAAACTTTAAACCTGCACCCATAACTGTCATACCGGTCGCCTCGTCACCGCTTTCCTTATTGAAAACTTTGAAGTCCAACGTAAATTCAGCCGTCTCATCTGCAAAAAAATAATTTCAAAAATTGTTATTATTCATTCTGTATACCCTAATTGTTTTTAAAATTTTATAAAGTCACGTAAAACTTTAGCGGTCACATTTAAAATAAGGTTTTATGTGGTCAATAGGATTTTCAAAGCGTAATTTTCGGTAATGAAAATGATACCTTATTCACGGAATAAAATTAACTATTTAACAAGCTTTCGTATACAAAATAAAATGTTTTTGTTTCCTCAGCATGATTACTTACTTGTTGTAGCCTGAATGATTTTTCTATCTTTAACATTCAGTTGCAATTGTTTGGTAATATTCCTATCCAAGATACATTTCAGATTGTACGTATCCTCAAAATAACGGTAGATGAGCTTCGACGCAGATTTGGCACCATACTCAACCTTCACAAGTGTTTCAAAGATAATCTCGTTACCCAATTGCTTGATTTGTATACCACAATCTGAGTAGTTCGACGCAATCCATATCAGGCCATCTTTCATGCTATCATTCGATGACTTGTTGACGTGATCGCAATTCGAGTCGTTGAAGAGTATCTGATATGGTAAGATCTTAGCGTCTAATTCTGACATGTTGAAACCGATATTCATACCGGAATGGCTACAATTCAGCACCACAGATGCCACTAGAGAAATTGGGAAGATAATCAACATATATCTTTTGATGCTACTGATTTTTTCCCCACCTGCTTGCTGTTTTGTTTTTAAATGTACCTTTTCTATCTGAACTCAGCTTATCCTAATTTTTCTGTCATCTGTTTTACAAATGACTCACTTTGGATTGACGAGAAGTATACATTTTAAGCTTTCTTAAACGTTTAGAAAACTTTTGATACCCTATATTTACTTTCAATTTTATTCATATAATTATAGTCATTTCAAAAAAATTTGTAGTTTTCGAAACAATTTAGAAAATTATCGGAAACTTTTAATATATTTAGAGTGAAATTTAGTAAAGTATTTGATTTTCAGATTTTCGACAGGTTATTCGAAAAATTTTATTTTGTTCTCAATCGAAAAAAATTAAAAAATATATGTTTCGAGCAACAAACTTGAGATTGTAACTCCATTATGTTACCCTTATTTTCCGAAACTCTGATTAGTAGCATTAAAGAAAAAATTCAAACATTAGAAACAATTAGATTAGATCTGCCGTATTAATGAAAGTTTTCTCAATACCAATAAATGTACATCTTTTTACGGTAGCAGCTGAAAGCGATACCGTATTAGTTTCGGCTGTGTACTACTTTTTTTCCTTCGACGCGCAAAAAATGACATTTCGGGCACTACATGTTGATGGACACTATATGTTGCGCGCAAAGAGCGCATTTTTGACTGAACGCGTTCCTAAATATTCTAGAGGCTAAATGGTAGACTTTGTTAGAGTTAAGTATGCGCTCTAACTAAAAAAATATCTGCTAATCGAGACACAACTACAAGAAAATTTGTTGTCTCGTGGTTGAAATTCTCTTTTTTTTGTGAGTCGAGAAAGAAGGTTTGTGTTGCTTATCGAAGCTATTTAAATCTTTGTAAAGTGTTATTGTTTTGGTTTTGTTTGAATTAAATCCTTTTTCCTTGATTTGTAATAGGAAAAGGACTTCTTTTTGTTGTGGCTTTTGTAATTTATCAAAGCCACAGTAACAAATAAGAAAATAGAGGTAAAAGAGGTAAAAAATGTAGTCAAATAAAAAGAGTAAATAGAGATAAAAGAGATAATTAAGAGCCAAACAAAATAACTTACACTCTGATGTATCAGAAAGAAAAACAAACAAATTAACTTACAAACCTATGAACTTGAACTTACAAACCAAACAGATAAAGCCTAGAGATATTATTACTACGATACCTATTATTTTGTCTGTAACAATATTATTATTATTACTTGGGAATTCATTAGGTTTTAAAATGTCCCCAATTAAAGTTGCCCAAGGGTCTTTTTATCAAGGAAATGAAAAATTTGGCGAGACCGCTGGAAGGCAATGTACATGCTGCTCCTTATTTGCTGTTGCATTCAATTTGATTAAAAGCCCAGGTTATTGGGATCGTAAGGATCTTGATTTATTCTTGAAAACGGTGATCGTATTTACAAGGGATTAAACACAAATAGATATTTAATGGTTTCAGAACTTCCCCGTAATTTGACATTATTTGATTCACAATTTGTTGGAGTAGACTTTAAAACAAACAATTTTGGTTTCATAAATTCTCAAAGTGTTGCTGGTTCTTTATTAGATAGAACTAATCCCTCTGATAGTAACGGACTGCTCCTTCTAATGAAAGGTTTGTGTGTTTCCGTTGTATGGACAAATATATATTTTTTTCCACAGTAAAAATGATAAAGGTTAAAGTAGCCCTGAAGGTTATTCGATTCTCTTGAAATTTAATTCCATAAATACCCTTGAGTCTCACATTATCAAAAACTATCTAAATAAGGATGACTGTTTGAAGTTCAATACATCCAGGTTAACCCTATTAAGCCTAGGCTTTTAAGGGCGGTTCAGGCCTAAATCCTGAAATATAAATGCTAGGGGCATGAAATTTGGTACACATATAGGCCTCCATAAAATCTACAAATTTATGAATAAAAAAATTCCAAAATGGTGACGTCATAAGATATGTCAAAAATGACCGAAAAATGATAAAATTTTCAAAATAGTCTTAAGAGCGCAATAATTAAGTTTCAGTTCTGTTTTGATTTTCTGAAAGCTTATAGACGTTTATTTAACATATCTTCCGGTTGTATATCAATGATAATTATTTGCAACACATTAACGCGCCAATGTGACAAAATTTACAAAGTGCGTTATGACGTCATAAATTGCGTTAACGTTAACGTTTGCGTTAAAACTTAACGTTATGATGTTTGTTTTGTTGTGGTTAACATATGTTGAAAATATGAAGGTTATTATATAAATACTAGCTCATAGGCCCGCGGCGCACGCGGTAGATAGTAAAACCTATACTTTTATAACTTATTTATATAGATAGAAAGTGGTGAAAGTATCACGTGATGATAAAATATTGAAAATTATGAAGAATTGATTTTCAGTACCAAAACTTACCCAAATCGTGACGTCATCAAAGAAAATCCCAAAGTTTTTTATGTCCCGTGGTATTTAACATAACAAAGAAGCTGTGTGCAAAGTTTTGTTCAAATCCGTCAACCCAATCAAAAGATATAAATTATTATTTTCCCGTACCAAAAATTACCCAAATCGTGACGTCATCAAAGAAAATCCCAAATTCTTGATGGACTTTTTAACAAAAATCATGCGTGCAAAGTTTTTTTCAAATCCTTTCAGCTGACCAAGAGATATAAAGAGTCGCTTTCCAGGACTAAAAATTGACCAAATCGTGACGTCATCAACAAAAATACCAATTTTTTTTACGTCACGTGATGGCTTTTATAACAAAGATCCTTTCTGCAAAGTTTCATTTAAATCTGTTCACCCAATCAAAAGATATAAAAAAGCCTTCCAGGACCAAAAATTACCCAAATCGTGACGTCATCAAAAAATTCCCAAATTTTTTTTACGTCACGTGATGGCTTTTATAACAAAGACCCTTTGTGCAAAGTTTTGTTCAAATCTGTTCACGCAATCAAAAGATATAAAGAAATGTTTTCCAGTACCAAAAATTACCCAAATCGTGACGTCATCAAAAAATTTCCTAATTTTTTTTATGTCAAGTGATGGCTTTTATAACAAAGACCCTTTCTGCAAAGTTTTGTTCAAATTCGTTCACCCAATCAAAAGTTACAAAGAATTATTTTCGAGTACCAAAAATTACCCAAATCGTGACGTCATCAATAAATTTCTAAAAAAAAGTTACGTCACGTGATGGTATTTATAACAAATATCCTTTGTGCAAAGTTTTGTTCCAATCCGTTAACCCAATCAAAAGATACACGAAAAAATAATAATCTTAAAGCTGCGTAATTGCAGGCAAAAACTTGGTCACACTACAAAACAAAACCTTAAAATCAAAACTAATCTTATTGGTAAGGAAAAATAGGCCAGCGCTACTAAGTGAAAGTGCTCACTCAGCATTAACGGGCTTCACAGAGACAAAATTACGTTTATTATAATAGAGATTTCAAAAGTTATAAGCATTTGAGTTGTCAATCGTTGTTGCCGAGATTTAGTTGAATTTGGATACCTGGTTTTGAAATATGGCAATAATTTCTGATTGGCAAAAGGTATGGGGCTAAAATTTTCAAAATATAAATATAGTCAAAGGTATTTATCAAATGCTGATTATATATTTTTTGCACATTATGTAATGCAACAAGCAAATCTACTTAATCAGATAAACATTGCTTGTGTAAAGTCAATGGTAAAATGAATGCAGGACAATTGCAAAATAGCTTTAACGAAACAGTTCGTTCTTTTATTTCTGAGGATAAGGGTTACATGTTCATGAAATCAATCAAAGGAACTCCAGGTTTTTGGAAGCTCTTTTTACATGATGTACTTGCTATGGTAAAACAATTAGGTCTGCCATCATTTTTCCTTACACTTTATTGTGCTGATTTAAGATGGGATGAGCTAATTCTAATTATTGCACGACTCAATAATATTGACATTCAAGAAAGTGAAATTAATTACCTTAGAAAGTGTGAGATACTCAACCAGAATCCAGTTCCACACTTTTCAAGGAGATTATTCTTCATAAAAAAGTCCTCTAGGAGTTATTACTAATCATGTATGATTAAAGTTGAATTTCAGATGCGTTGTTCCCCTAATGATCATTGTTTTATTTGGATGAAAGATCCTCCATTATTGACAAAGGAATGAAAAGATGAATATATTTCATACGTAGATACTATTGTTAGAGCAGATGTCCCAGATGAGATAAGACAGCCTGAGCTTTTTAGATTAGTAAACCTATATCAAACTCATTCACATTCTAGGTCTTGTCGCAAATACAAAAATATTCCATGTCGTTTTCACTATGGTAGATTTTTCACTGGTCATACCATTTATGCAGAACCTTTAGACAACACTATATTACGAGAAAGTGAGAATTCTATCTGAAAAAGCTATCATATGGAAAAAAGTAAAATGTTATATTGATGATTTTTTAGATCCTCGTAACTTATCAAATAATGTTACTATTCCTGAAATACTTGAATCCCTTGATATAACAGAGGATAAATATTATTCAGTACTCTCAATCGCACCTGAAGAAGATTTTGAAATTCACCTTCGTAGACCACCAAATTCTTGCTTTGTTAACAACTATTTTGCACTAGGTCTTGAAGCAAGGGAAGCCAATCTAGATAATCAACCTGTATTTAATTACTATAAAGCTGTTTCCTATATGTGTTCCTATTTTTCCAAATGTGAAACAGAATCTTCTATTGCAATGAAAAAGGCATCTGAAAAGGCTGAAAATCTTAACTTTAAGGACAGAATGCAAAAACTTGCAATTACCTTTTTTATCACATCGACAGTATTCAATGCAAGAAGCCAACATATCCCTAAAATTTGGTTGTGTAAAACATTTCCTGTTGAAACTTTTGCAAACACAAACTTACCAGACAAAAGGTATCGCATGTGCAAAAATAAAAAATATTTAGATGAATTGCCCGAAAGTACTGATGTATTTAAAAAAAAAACAATTTAGATCGTTATTCGGGCAGACCTAATAGAACATTTAAAGGTGGACAATATGGTGTTTTAGATGATTTCTGTTATGCACAGTTTTTGGCGTACTATGTCTTGGACTCTAATCCGAAATTTGCAGAGGAAAATGATTGTCAGCCAGAAGTACTTAATGATGATAATGCAGATTTTCTTGTGTATTTATCCTAAATCAATACCTTTAATGTCCTGTAAAATAAAGATGAAATGCAGGAATATAAGAAAAGTATTACGGTACCATACACCAAATGCTGCCACTAATGTGGAGGCATACTCACCTCACTTATTAATGCTCTTCTAATCTTTCCGCAAAGAAGCAGACCTAATTTCAGAAACTACTAACACATATTTTGCCAAATTTAATGAACCTGATATTGTTGCTCTTGTCAACCGTAATGAGGAAATATTTGAACCTTGGGGTGATCTTGTCGAATCTTCTCTGAGAAAAAAAGCTTTTCAAGCTAGAACAGATTATTATGCTCAGTAAGAAATTGATGATGTTATGGAAGAATGTATTGAGCAATTAAAGGAGAATGAGTTAGAGGGTGTCGTAGACTTTAATGCAGAATCTCAACCACCATCATCTGGAGCTCCTAGAACGACAGCACTAAACGTAGTTATCTTGTGCAATGATGAAATTAATTCCCTGATTGGTTCTTTGAATTTTAAACAAAGAGAAGTTTTCAATATATTGAACTCGTGGGCTAGACAAAATGTAGCTAATCGTTCATCTAAAAATCCAGTTCCAATTGATCCATTTGAAATGTTTATTAATGGTGGTACCAGGAAAATCTCATCTGATTTGGACAATTCATGCTTCATTAACTAAAACTGGTATGCGTGTTGGTAAAGTGTCGAGCAAAAAAATCAGTCCATTAATCCTTCAACTAGAAGATGTTCAAGTTATAATATAGATGAAATCTCTATGGTGTCAAACAAGTTATTACTGTATGTATATTAAAGGCTTTTGAATATATACGGTCTGAGTGTAGAAACTGAAAAACCATTTGCTTGACCAATACAGCTGTAGTAGGAGATCTATATCAACTTCCCCCGGTAAGGCAGAAACCAGTATTTTCAAATTATGATGATGAATATATTAATATTTATAATCCGTGGAGACTTAAAATGCGTGAACTAACTGAAGTGATGCATCAAATAGGTGATAATACACTATTGATCTGCTGAATAATGTTAGAGTTGGGGAACTTTCTGAAATTGACGAAGAAATTTTAAAGTCAACATTCATTCACAAAGAAAGTAAGAATTTTCCAAGAGATGCTCTTGATATCTTTTGCGAGAATGAACCAGCAAGGTTACACAATTCCTTAATGCTTCAAACCATAAATAGCAAATCTGTTGAACTTAAAGCAATCGATCAGATTCCTACATGTGTTTCGAACAACAACTATGATAAGTTGTTGATTAGAAGTCAAAACCAAACTAGTAGACTTGCTTTCCAGTTATTGATAAAAATTGGTGCAAGGCTGATAAATTAATCAAATCGGAACTATCATTATTGAATTTGAGAACAATAAAGTTAAAACTGTTAATTTTGATGATGTGAATGCTGGTAGAAATAAAGAATTATTGCACGTAGACATGATGCAGTACCCATTCAGTGTATAACAGTAAATATTAAGCTACGCGAGCACATAGAAGCCTCAACTGTAATCAAGCGTACTCAGTTTCCTTTAGCTTTATCATGGGCATGTACTGTTCATAATACACAGGGTATTAGTTTGAATAAGGTTGTTAGTTGATATTAAATTAGACCAAATATTTTTATAAAACGACATGATTCTCTGTACAGAAACTCAATTTACAGATCATATACAGGCTATTGAAATTGATGGGATTTCATTTTATTGTAATAGCAACCCTGATCATAAATTTTCAAGTATAGCAGCATTTTCGCACAAACAGGTCAGATGAAGTGTTCAGAACAAATGGTGTATCTATTTTCAGTGTAACTAAACAAAATGTAAATTTTAAGATATTACTCTTGTAATGAAAAGTTAATTTACCAGTTACAGGTTTTCATGAGCTTTTGCATTATCTTACTGTTAGTAATGAAGTTGATTTTGTTTTTGGTGATGATCAGCTAGACAACTGTTTAAGTGAGTATAATCATATAATCAACTGATTACAGAGCCAACACATTTAGCTGGTTCAATCTTAGACCATATTTATGCAAAGAAGTCTTATCTGTCATCCTCGTATGATGTGAGTGTTTGTGTCAGAAGAGTTTTTCACTGATCACGAAGCTGTTCACATAAGTATCAATAAAAGATACTTTAAATTACTCAAATAGCGTTAGGGGGGGGGGGGCAGGCTGGTGTTGGGAATAGGATAGCCTTTTTTTAAAAATATTTGACCT